>CAKNYM010040795.1:17492-52940 GCA_932195095.1 Andricus curvator
AAGTGAGTCGCGTTGTTTTCGCACTTATTTGCATCATTTTGTGCTGCGTGGTTAGATAACACGGATTAAAAGTCAAGGTAACTATTTTCCTTTGTTACATACAGGTCGCATGGCGTGAAAATCCAACGCAGCATACAAACGCGTGAAATCGTCCAATTTCTTAATAATTATAAAATTCGGGCCATGTTTTGTGCCGTGATCTTTTTTCCAACTTCCATTACATCGAAAGATTTCACTATATGTTCAAAAAATCTTGGAATTGCGGTTTTTTCCCTTGAAATCGTAATTCAAGACGTGTGGTTCGCCGGTACATGTGCACTCATGCGTGCACATGTACCGGCGAACCAACATGATATTCATGATATTCCTTTTTGTTCTCATTTTAACCCGTAGAGTCCACACTCCATCTACTGCGTATACATAAAGTCCACACTAGTGCGAATTGGAAATTCGCATTTTTTGTATATAAAAATATTTTTTATATATTTAAATAAAATGTTTATGAAATATATTACTTGCTTTTTATTTTACATTTATATAAGTTGCATGTATTTTAATATTTTATATTTGTCGCAGATATGCGTCGGATCTGCTAGCGATATGCGTAGCAGATTATGCGTCAGATTCTGCTAGACATATGCCAGGCAATTGATGACGCATATGTCTCATCAGGTGAGAGCACAATCTGCGCGTCGATCCGCAGATCTGCGTGCACATACGCCATCAGTATGCTAACAGAATGTTATCTGGGTACTTTTGTGGCAAAAACGTAATTGTAATTGATTTGAAATCTGTGATCATTTTTTTGCATTAAAAATAACTGAGTAATTGATTAGTTGAAAGTAATTACATATCAAACGTAATTCATTATTGTAAAAAAAGAAGTAATTAAATTAATTTATTGTATTTCAAAGTTCTGTAAATAATTTTTTGAAATATTCAAATACGTTAAAATTAAGTAATTGAATGAATCACTGACTTCATGCATGAGTTTAAAAATTTTTTGCATTTTTTTTTTAATAAACACACATTCGCACAAGGTCGCTTATAGTAAATTTGTCTGCTTTTACAAAAAAATGTATCTTTTTGAAAACAGCTGATCATACTGGAAAATTATGCAGAATGTAAAAGATGCGGCTTATTAAAAAGAGTATTTTTGGATCATCAGTCTCCTTATAAATTATGCATACTTAAAGACCTCTCAATAAGCGGGATAGATAATTCACACTACTTTATAACAATTTCCTTCGCATATCTCCCTCAGAATGCATAATTATAAAAATAATTATGATAAAAAATCATTTTAATGAGTCGCGTATTTTATATTCTGTATATAATTTTGCGTTATGATCTGCCTTTTTCGACAAAAATCAATTTTTCTGAAAAAACAGACCAATTTATTTCTCCTTCAACGTGGTTCATTTTTAACCCACCAGGAACAAAAAAATCGAAAATGCACGTTGAGGTTTGGACATGCTTTTGTTTAAGCATCCCTAATATTCATATGCTGTTAATTTATAAATAAACAAACGCTTTTTGCTACGTCCATGAAAGTATTATGCTATTAGTGATATATTATCACAAAATCTTCAGAATAAATACTCATAGTTATTATTAGAAACTGCTCAAAATATTATCAAACATGCTCAGTAAGAACGAGAGATCTTTTTTTTCGGTATCATATTTTTCGAGTCCTTTTTTGAACTCTGATAACTTCGTGCTGTTATTATTTTCAATGTAGAAAAACGACTCTGGAATCCCACGAGTGGTTTCATTTTAGTGTGACTGGAGACAGGTTTTTTAGTCGTATTTCAATGCCTGGAATTAGCTCTAAAATAATAGTATTTTTACAGTGTTAACAAGAATGTTGATTTTCAGTGAATTTCATACCTACTAAAAAATCTTGTAACTGACTAAATTTTCATATGAAAATTTCAAAAACTTGGCAGAGTACAACTTGATTTGCACAATTAATTGAATTTGCGAAATCGAAGATGGTGAAGTAATTACAATTGGATTAAAAATAGCACTGTAAAAGTATAAGGAATTTATTTTTGTGAAAGTATATTTAAAAAATTTCAATTTTAAAGCTCCTAGTCACCAAGAAACTTTATCTACGTTTCTGTAGTGGAGAAAGACTTGCAATTCCGATAATTTTTTAGAACCAAGAAGTTTTAATTTGCTTATTTTTAATTAATATATGTCCTGCTTACAAAATTGTATATCTACATTTTTCAATACTCTATTTTTCCAATTGAAAAAATCAAATGATCTAGAAAAGAGGCGATTACTGACTCAGAATTAAATAAGTATAAAATGCTACCATAGGGAAAGTTTAAATGATTACTTTCATTTATTTCTTCTACCTGAGATAATTAATACACTATGCTATACATTTGAAAATTGATTTTTAATGAAATGCATATTTGGCAAATATTCAAAATCGACGAGATTATTAGCAGCAGTTCTTGGTTACGGTGAAAAACTGCCAAGTAACAATTTCTTTCACTTGTCACGATGCTTGTCACGCTTATCCTGTCTCCTGACTCACATACACCACACACATTCTTGGCCCATGCCATTCAGGCTAGTGATGGGCGCTGCTCGGTATTTCACAGTCATGACCAATCCTGACCGGTCATGACGGTAAATGTTGGTAAAACGCGGTCAGACCAAAATATTTCCACCAGAAAAGGTTTTTTTATAGAGAAAAGTGGTTTAGTTGTTAGGACATACCCTATACTAAACTCGCACAAGAAGTTTTTCGGTTCTAAATGTTCCAGATATGCTCAAAGTAATAAAAATTCCAAAAAGCTGAGCATAGCAGACGACACTTTTGACAGTTTCGCGCGAGTTTCGAGGAGAATTTGAAAATGACACTTTACAAATTACATTGAAAATTTGTTGCATTTACTAAGTAATATTTTTAAAATAATATTTAGTAGTATGCTGAGTTATTTTGAATATCATTTCAATGAATATGTCACTTAAACATTAAGTTAAGTACTGTGTATCGCATAGGTTATATTCCCTAAATAAAAATACTGTTTTTTTGTCTTTAAATAAAATAACATTGATATCTAATTATTATGAATGTAGATTTATGAGTAATTTGTGTAAATAATTTATTATTATTTATATGTGTCGAAATTCCATAAGGCAATTATTATAATTAAAAATGGGAACAATGACAATACAAGTAATAACAAATAATACATTATTTACAAAAATTACTCATAAATCTAAATTCATAATAATTAGATATCAATTTTATGTTATTTAAAGACAAAAAAACAGTATTTTCATTTAGGGAATATAACCTATACGATACACAGTACTTAACTTAATATTTAAGTGTCATATTCATTGAAATGTTATTCAAAATAACTTAGCATACTACTAAATATTATTTTAAAAATATTACTTAATAAATGCAACAGATTTTCAATGTAATTTGTCGATTTGTAAAGTGTCATTTTCAAATTCCCCTCGAAACTCGCGTGAAACTGTCAAAAGTGTCGTCTGCTATGCTCAGCTTTTTCGCATTTTTATAACTTTGAGAATAACTGGAACATTTAGAACCGAAAAACTTCTTGTACAAGTTTAGCATAGGGTATTTCCTAACAACTAAACCACTTTTTTATATAAAAAAATCTTTCCTGTTGGAGATATTTGGGTCTGACCGCGTTTTACCAACTTTTACCGTCATGACCGGACATTACCGGTCAGGTCAGGTATTACCACAGTCAGCCCGAGCAGTGCCCATCACTAACTCAGGCACACTAAGCATCCTTTCTATCGGTGAAGCACTGCTTCCGTCGGGGAATGAGACGTCGGGAGTAGGCTTAGTTTGTGAACCAGCGATGCGAGGCGCTAATATCGCGAACCAGCCACGGAACCGTCCCCTCTACGCCTCTACGACGGAAGCAGTGCTTCACCGATAGAAAGGATGCTTAATGTGTGTGAGTGGCATGGGCCAAGAATGTGTGTGGTGTATGTGAGTCAGAAGACAGGATAAACGTGACAAGTGAAAGAAATTGTTACTTACCAGTTTTTCACCCTAACCAAGAACTGCTGCTAATAATCCCGTCGATTTGGAATATTTGCCAAATATGCATTTCATTAAAAATGAATTTTCAAATGTATAGCATAGTGTATTAATTATTTCAGGTAGAAGAAATAAATGAAAATAATCGTTTAAAATTTCCCTATGGTGGCATTTTATACTTATTTAATTCTGAGTCAGTAATCGCCTATTTTCTAGATCATTTGATTTTTTCAATTGGAAAAATAGAGTATTGAAAAATGTAGATACACAATTTTGTAAGCAGGACATATATTAATTAAAAATAAGCAAATTAAAACTTCCTGGTTCTAAAAAATTATCGGAATTGCAAGTCTTTCTCCACTACAGAAATGTAGATAAAGTTTCTTGGTGACTAGGAGCTTTCAAATTGAAATTTTTTAAATATACTTTCAAAAAAATAAATTTCTTATACTTTTACAGTGCTATTTTTAATCCAATTTTACTTTGTAATTACTTCACCATCTTCGATTTCGCAAATTCAATTAATTGTGCAAATTAAGTTGTACTCTGTCAAGTTTTTGAAATTTTCACATGAAAATTTAGTCAGTTACAAGATTTTTAGTAGGTATGACATTCACTGAAAATCAACATTCTTTTTAACACTGTAAAAATAATATTATATCAGAGCTAATTCCAGGCATTGAAATACGTCTTTCTACATTGGAAATAATAACAGCATGAAGTTATCATATTTCAAAAAAGGACTCAAAAAATATGATACCGTAAAAAAAGATCTCTCGTTTTTACTGAGAATGTTTGATAATATTTTGAACAGTTTCTAATAATAACTATGAGTATTTATTCTGGAGATTTTGTGATAATATATCACTAATAGCATAATACATTCATGGACGTAGCAACCCTAATGGCCTAATAGCACCGAAACTTGGGTCCATGTTTTGTACAAGTCTCCCAATGTTGGTGCCAAAAAAGATAATATCTTTGGTGCCAAGCTTGGGTGAGAATTGTTATGGCCACTTTTCACAAGTTTGGCTGGTATTTTGACGCGTTTATTACGCCAGCGTTCCGAGAGATGTCGCTGAGGTCTAAAGCCTTCTGGTGGTATAGAAGCGCACTGTAATCAAAATCTTTCTTATCTACTGAGTCTAAAGTATCGATGCCCTTACTGTCCACTAGGGGCAGCACCTCCCGGACATGCGAAAAGACATATACTAATGGGATTATTAAATAATTAATAATTATTTTGGTTAATAAATAATTGAATAATTTATAGAGAGAGACTTGGTATTTTAAGAAAGCGAACTGACTCTGTAGTTTAAGAAATTTCTAACGTTGAATTTCAATTTTTATTTATGATTTGTATGTAATTGGAAAAGAATGTTGTTTGCTACAAGTTTTGTTTTCAGATCTAGTTTAGAATGCGGAATAAATATGAAAGAAACATAAATTGAATGACTTGAAAGGGGTTTTAGGAAAGAGGGTTAGTTAGACTCACAAAAGATAACCTCGATATTTCGTGCTAGAATAGTTAAAACAAATAAAGAAGCCATTGTTATTAACTAGTTTGAACCAGAATTTAAGCTGATTTTTATTTGTGCGAAAGCTGTAAAAACTAATGAACTTTTTATTACTGTTAATTATTTGACGTTTTTGATAGTGAAGCATGAAATGAGATTTGAGCCTAAATCGAGGAAACGTGTTTTATGGGTATTTTTCAAGAAGCTAACTAGGCCGCGATTTCATCATGGGTAGACGAAGAATTAGGTCATGCTTTAGTCAGGTTGGGGGTGTAAATCTGAATTCTGATTGGTTGGAAGTATGGGTATGATTGAGAGTAGGATTGCGCGGGATACCCCTGGATCGCTGCGCGATCCAGGAGCCCGCGAGCAACATCGATTTTCGAGATCAGATACTTATCAGCTCGCGACGCGAAATCTTTGTCTCCGATACCTATATATATATACTATAGAATTTGGACTTAGAGAAAATTATTGTGAACAGAGCCTGAATATATTCACCCTTTAATTCAAAGTATTTTTTGTGTCTTATTGTGTTCAACCTTCTTTAGCTTTTAAAGCAGGATCTTATTTTATTCAACTAAAATTTTTGGACTATTTTCTCATCGTTGGATTCGTCAAGCTCGGTGGCCGGACAAGAAGAGCTTTCGCTCTTGGTGGAAGGAACCCACTAAAGGACTAGCTAAATAATTAAATTCAAATCAACTTCATTATTTGCGCCAATTTAATCGTGTACTGTTACAATGGCGATACGTGGGCGTGCAAAGCTTGAGTCAATGTTGGGTGAATATTTTGCCAAAGTCTCCCAATGTTGGTGACAAGCTTGAGGCCTTGAGTCAAGCTTGGGTGAAAGTTGTGATTGCCACTTCTCCCAAGTTTCGCCGGTATGGCCCACGTGGGTGGCGCTGCTGAATACGTGGCGATACGTGGACGTACGTATCGCTCTGCCCCCCCCCACCTTCCAACCGATTTAGGGTTACCCCGTGCACCAGTCACGCTGCCCAGGTGAAAAAAATTATATATAAGATTATATATAGTGGACAAGACAGCCCTGGTAAAGATACCCGTTAGGAATCGTTAGAATCTCGTTAGAAGCCTCTAAGATTGCAGTTAGAGTTTTAAGTGGATTTAAAGAGGAATCGTGGAACGTAATGTTTTGTAATATCTTCCTAAGGGGATACTGGTTGTGCAGTTAATTTCGGGAAATATTTGTAATGGGTTCTACATACGGTATTCAAGAACAAAAAGAAGATAAAACGTTCATCTCAATGAGCTTTGCTCTTATTGAGAAAGGACAGCAAATATCGAAAACAAAATATTTAGTTCATTTACAGCAAGCAATTAGATTCAAATGTCAATTCTGAATGAGTTTAACGCAGGTATGGCGAATTCTATATGGCGTACCAATGGCGAATTCCCGACTATTTTCCCAGAAAATAACCAGAAATACCTATAAGCATTAATTGCCGTGTGACGTCACGCGTGCTCTCTCAGATGGCAATTC
Source organism: Andricus curvator (assembly GCA_932195095.1). Classification (NCBI taxonomy): domain Eukaryota; kingdom Metazoa; phylum Arthropoda; class Insecta; order Hymenoptera; family Cynipidae; genus Andricus; species Andricus curvator. Next base: position 24,562 of record CAKNYM010040795.1, read on the forward strand.
GCACGCCTATTACAAAGCTAATTCATGGATGAATCTTCTCTTATTTAGAGTAAGATTCAAGTAGACTATACTGGGGAGAACTGAACTGATCGTTTATTTTTCTGGGCAACGCCCGTAAGAACAAGTACAAACCCAGCGGACACGTTCTGTAAATGTTACATAACAAACAGAGAACATTTATAAATAACATTGTTACAATCGTGTGCCATAACGATTACAGAACATAAAGGTCACACTGTTCTGTAACGATGTTACTTTAAGGATACGTAACAGTTCTGGAATTCTGTTATGTAACTAATATAGAACAGAGTGATTGAACTGTTATGTCACTAGAATGTCACACGTGTTCCAAGAACGTAACATAAAGGTCACACTGTTCTGTAACGCTGTTACTGTAAGGATACGTAACAGTTCTGGAATTCTGTGATGTAACTAATATAGAACAGAGTGATGGAACTGTTATGTCACTAGAATGTCACACGCGTTCCCGGAACGGAACATAAAGGTCACATTGTTCTGTAACGCTGTTACTGTAAGGATACGCAACAGTTCTAGAATTCTGTGATGTAACTAATATAGAACAGAGTGATGGAACTGTTATGTCACTAGAATGTCACACGTGTTCCAAGAACGGAATATAAAGGTCACATTGTTCTGTAACGCAGTTACTGTAAGGATGCGTAACAGTTCTGGAATTCTGTTACGTAACTAATATAGAAAAGGGTGATGGAACTGTTATGTCACTAGAATATCACACGCGTTCCAAGAACGGAAAATAAAGGTCACGTTGTTCTGTAACGCTGTTACTGTAAGGATATGTAACCGTTATAGAATTCTGTGACGTAACTAATATAGAACAGAGTGATGGAACTGGTATGTCACTAGAATGTCACATGTGTTCCAAGAACGGAACATAAAGGTCACATTGTTCTGTAACGCTGTTACTGTGAGGATACGCCACAGTTCTAGAATTCTGTGATGTAACTAATATAGAACAGAGTGATGGAACTGTTATGTCACTAGGATGTCACACGTGTTCCAAGAATGGAACATAAAGGTCACATTGTTCTGTAAAGCTGTTACTGTAAGGATATGTAACAGTTCTAGAATTCTGTTATGTAACTAATATAGAACAGAGTGATAGAACTGTTACGTCACTAGAATGTCACACGTGTTGCAGAAATGGAACATAAAGGGCATACTGTTCTGTAACGTTCTTAGATCAGAGTTGTGACGACGATCGGGCGCAGTCAGTTACTTGAACTGGATAAGAATACGCCGACAATACGGGACAATGTCTAAAATCAAAAAATAATGAATATATTCCTGAAATTACCCTGGCTTTTTCAGCGAAAAAGCATGCCCGAGATTTTGTCATGAACGTTCAAGCGGTTCGATAGCGCAATTGGCTAAGGCATCGGCTAGGTATATTCGAGTTAGGTAGTTTAGGTAGGGTTCGAATCCCCAGCAAGTGCGATTTTTCAACGGGTTTAAACGTGTGATTATATGTATAGAGGACCGTGCGTGAAATTGTGTTATTTAAAATATAAACTAAGTGCAGCAATAATACACAAAACATTTTTTTGTGACATATCCTTGTAACACTGTTATGGAATTGTTACAGAACGATCACAGAACAAATTTACATCGTAACACTGTTACAAATGTGTTACGGCATTATTACAGAACAATGTTCCTCTGTAACCCTGTTCCTAAATTGTTCTAAAAATCCTTTTTGAAATATAACGCTGTTCCAGAATTGTTACAGAACGATTACAAAACAAATTTACATCGTAACACTGTTACATATGTGTTACGGCACTATTACAGAACAATGTGCCTTTGTAACCCTGTTCCTAAATTGTTCTAAAAATACTTTTTGAAATATAACGGGGTTCCAGAATTGTTACAGAACGATTACAGAACAAATTTACATTGTAACACTGTTACATATGTGTTGCGTCACTATTACAGAACATTGTTACTCTGTAACCCTGTTCCTAAATTGTTTTAAAAATACTTATTCACATATAACGCTGTTCCAGAATTGTTACAGAACGATTACAGAACAAATTTACATCGTAACACTGTTACATATGTGTTACGGCACTATTACAGAACATGGTTATTTTGTAACACTGTTCCTAAATTGTTCTAAATATATTTTTTTACATATAACGCTGTTCCAGAATTGTTACAGATCTCTGACCATGGTCTAAGTTTGTTCTTAACCTGTTACAGAACCTGTTCTTTTCCGTTCTAGAACAGTTACATCACAGTTATATAACAGTGTCCGCTGGGAATGTACATTCGTGCGCATGTTACATTGACACATGCGTCCGTAACATTTCTTACAATAAGCAACACCTCCTTCAAAATTTCTCATCATAAAAGAAACTAAAAGGAAAGAACAAACATAACCTTGTAGTTAACACTTTCGTAAAATTTTGTACTAAATGTAATTCAATCACAATACTTCTTACAACAACAGCTACTTGCTGCTATCTAAATCGACTCCTTTAGCTAAGGCAGCCAATGTAGATGCATGTCTTGTTGAATGAAACGAAAAAACAGATATATTGATAAAGCCTTTTTTTTAGTACCTTTTTAATCCATTTACTAATGCTTTGAGAAGTCACAGCCACATGTGGCTTTTTAATAGCTAGAAATAGTTTATCTTTATTTACCCTTAATTGTCTAGTATGTATACCATTAAGCCATTTCCCTTTCAGGGTAGGCGTGACACTACCCGATTCGGGTAGTGTTTCTAGGTGGATAGTTTTCTTGTAGTTATAAATAACTAACAAGTTTGGGCTCACCACACCCATAATATGCCAACAGCACACAGTATTCTCGAATGGTCACCCATCCAAGTACTAACCGCGCCCAACGCTGCTTCACTTCAGTGATCTGACGAGAACTGGTTTTTTCAGCGTGGCATGGCCGTTGGCCATGTCTAGTAACATTTATATATTCCCTTAGTGCCGATGCTACGCATACATTAGAGTTTTGATTGAACTTTGGTAAAGTTAACAAAGGCTGATATCTACCAGTCGTGACGCTCTAATGACATCTGAGATTTTTATCTCTACCCCTTGTGGAGTTGAGCGGATATTACTTAATTTAATATTAGCTAAACTCTGTGCCCTGTGTCCTGTGCTTGACGCTAATAGTACTACTACTTTGTCAGTTAAATCTTTCAACCTTAAATTTTGTAAAGGGTGCAACTTCTTTAAATAATCTAAAACTATTCACACATACCATGAGTAAGAATACTTTGGCTTAGCCGGTTTCAGTTTAAATGAACCTTTTAAGAATCTACTGATCATTGCATCATCACCTATCTCATCTTGAGAAATGAGGGATATTGCTGAACGGAAAGTATTTAGAAAGCTGTAAGAAGCGTCTTTATTAAAGCTTGATGTCAAAAACTTAATCAGAGTATTCCTCTTTAGTGAGTAAAAATCTAATTTATTTTTCTCACAAAACTGCCACCATTGTCGCAAGACCGATTCGTATTGCTTAGCTGTGGCTGGAACAAGAGATACCAATAGTATATCTAAAACATCCGTAGGAATATTTTTCCTTATGAAGGCTCATTCCCTGATACTGCGCCTGCCATTAAATAGAGGTGGCTCGCTTGTGGGTGACCTTTCCTCCTGCATGGAGATAATAATAATTAACATCTGCATTGAAAATAAGGGATTTCCTACAAGCATATCTAAAAATAAGGGCACAATGGTTGCCCTGACCAACGAGGAATTACAATAATAACTGGTGCATTATCCTGCTTGATTTTTACAAGAGTTTTTATAATTAAGTTAAAAGGTGGAAAGGCATAAAATCTTAGATTTGCCTATTCTACCATAAATTCATCAATTTGTAAGGCTTCTGGATCGGACTTCCACGAGAAAAAATTTTTACACTTAGAGTTTTTCCCACGGGCAAATAAATCCACACTTGGTCAAACAACTCTTTTAACAATTAACTGAAATGCTTCGTGACTCAACTTCCATTCCGCGTCATCATTTTTTATTCTTGATAATCTGTCCGCTTGTTTTTTATCGATTGATGCTATATAGGATGCAAATAAGAAAATCCTTCTGTTTTCTGCCCATTGCCAGCTATCTTTAGCCAATTTATTATAGGAATTAAGGATAGCGCACGCCACCCATCTTATTAATATAAGATATGGCTATTGTATTGTCAATCCTAAGCAGGATTTGACAGTCTAATTTTACTGCTAACAGCTCTCTGTAATTCATATGGAACTTCTTTTGGGCTTCAACCCAAAATCCATAAACCTGATCTAAACTATTCGTAGCACCCCAAACTGTGCCAGAAGCATTTGCATAAATTTCTATTCTGAAATCACCTGTTTTAATAGAATTTATCGTAACGGGTAATGTATTAATCAACATATTTTTGTCATAATCAAAGTTATTTGATGTTAATGTTAAAAAAAATTCTCTTTCTAAGGATCTTGTATATAACAATCCATACTCTACTGCTGGACAAGCTGCCATTAATTTCCCTATGACATGTTCAAAATCTGTGACTAAAAAAGAAGTCTTGGTGAGAAAGGATCTTATGTCTTTTTCTAAGTCTTTTCTTTTCTCATCTGGTAGTTCAATACAATATTGTATTAAATTATTAATGAGACCGAGAAATTTGCATCTCGTAGATGGTGTAAGTTTACTCTTCTTTTCGTTTACTAAAAACCCCCAATTTGATAAGGCGACTGTATCTTTTGTGTTTTCTTTGCAAGATTCAGAATCCTTAGCCACGCATAACATATCTTCAAGGTAGATTACTGACATCAGTCCTTTTGCTCTCAAATTATTTATAGCAGGCTTCATCAGTTTCGTGAAAATAAATAGGCTTGCATTCAAACCGAATGGTAAACAAGTAAACTGAAAAAGTCTCCCAAAGAATTCAAACCTTAAATACTTTCTACTTTCTTCATGAATGAGAACCATGTAATGAGCATCTACTAAATCGATAGTGCCTGCAAGGTTCTATGGCGCCCAATGCTAATAGTAAGTCTATTGCTTGTTGACACTTATGGATTTCTTTGACTGAATCAAATTTAACTAACGGTACCTTTCCCTGTTCTAATTTCGTATCAAATTTAATCCTAAAACCCTTAATACAATTGAAAATAAAGTTGTCTGATGAAATCGTTAACCAATTTTCCAAATAGTATTTTAATCTTCCTGCAACCTTACTCACACTTATTTGAATTTCCCCCGCATCCTCGGTTTTTACCCTTGGAGCTGTGCTTTTTGGTTGGACGGCTGATTTTGTAGCCTGTTTTTGAAGTACAGTCACGGTTCTTATTTCTTTATCGACCCCGGCTAGAACAAAGGCAATCCTAGACTTAGTCTGACTGTGTATCATGTCTGCAATGAGTTTTCCTGCATCATGTGGGCGTTCTAATGAGAGAACTTTATCGACACTTTCCTTTTCCTCGATAAGCGTAGACATAACCGAACCAATAGATGCCAGGGCGAACCACGCCGATTGTTGTCTCTTAGCCATTTAAGTGTCCCTATAGTCTTGGAGTGTTGTGGTAATTTTAGTGAAATTTCTGGGTTTAATTGAAGTACCTCTAATCCGTCAGGACATTTGTACTTTTCTAATCAATTCCATTTGCAACCCAATATGCCCATATTTTATGAATTGTTGAATGTCCCTTCAAATGCAAGGCTTTAGTTTCAAGTGTATCCTGACCAAAAATCTCTGGAATTTCATCATCTATACTAGCTTCATCTTTTTCTTTCTCTTGAACTTTCTTGTTTAATACGTTCTCTTTGCCATCTAAAAAAGGCATAGTTCATTTATATGAGACTTATCCATAGTAAAATGTATAAATAAACTAATTTCTATTTATTTATTTACATTTTGACATGTACATGCGACTTACGAGCGCGTGTCATTGTTTGAATTTATAATCATAAGAGAAACAAGAAAAAATGGCAGCTTCATTTGCCGTTATCAAGTCAGTATGTCTAGCGAGCACACATGTAACCGTCTCGTCTCTAGCTAGAGAGAACAAAGAATTCAACCATGGCGGCTTTGTCCGAACCGTGTGTCATGCGAGCAAACATGTTTATGCCTGTTCGAAGGCCAATTCCAAATTAGTGTAGGATACAGCAGACAAAAAATAAAACGTCATGCTAGCGTTTTAATATCAAGTTAATATTTTAATTAATATTAATTGTTGTTAATATCAAGTTAATATCAAGTAGGAATATTTTGTATGTTTCGCCACTTCAAGTTTTGTTCCAAGGTTTCATCTTTATTCTAACCTCTTAAACCACAAATAACCTCCACGTGTGTGATTGAGAGAAAAACGTCAAATTCCAATATAGTACCTATCTAGTTTAAACTAGAGTTCCTCTAAGGAGAGTTGCGTCACCGCTTACTCCGCTTCTGATTGGTGCCGCGAAAGCGGAATCAGATGTTTTGAAATTGGCGCGTCTTGCAAGTCAAATTTAATGTTCAGAAACTGATTCAATAGTAAATAATAGTTTCCCACATGTTACAGCCAAAATGTACCTGCAATCGTGAAAAAATAAGGTGCATTTCCGACTTTTATTACATTATTTATTGAAAATTAAAATCTTACCTCACAAACAGGTGATTTCGAGTGAGATATCCAATAATCTCGATTAATACTTTCCATCCATAATTGCTTAAGCTTAGGATCGTTTCGGACTTATCTTAAGTAAAAACCTTGGCCAAAACTACTACGGCAGTAGAGAATTTAACACGACACTATTGTTTTTTCATTTAAAAAGTGTATTTTCATAACAAACACTGCATGAAAATATATGACACATAACCTTTTCTTAAAGTTTTTCTTTGTTTTTGTTTTTGGCTTTTAGATTAAAGTTTTGCTGAGTGAGACATCTAGAATACTTTAAATGTTTCGCGCTTCGCTACGCATTTCCGATTCCGGTTTAGCGTCGGCTAGTGGAGGGGTTAACGAGACACAACTCTCCCTAGAGGAACTCTAGTTTAAACTATACCTTCTGATGTTTTCTTCATCTAATTTTCATTGCTGATTGGGTTTAAAGGAGAGTCATCTTCTGAATTACTCCCATCATCACCACATCCTTCTGCATCTCGTTCAACAGATTCGAATCCTCGAAATCCTTCTTCTCCCTGAAGAGCTTGCAATTCTCCAACTTCTTTTAAACACTTAAATTCTCCACTCAATAGCTCAATATCTGCTTTTCTTTTATTACTCATGTTCACTATCACTTATAAACTGAACTGCCGAAAAATAACGGACGAAAAAAAAGTTTCTAATCTCCGAACGTGTAACCTCTAACGCACGACGAAAGAATATGAGGTTGGGTTGGAACTCGCAAAGTAGCAGCGTGTAGCGATACATTTTCTTTTCCCCCAATCTGAACGTTGTGACATCTAGCGGGATGAAGGGAATACTACATTCTGTAATCATGAGAAAGAGGCGATTGAAATATAATTTTAATCCATGCTCATATAAATTTTCTTGATCTGGTCGATGGGCACAGACATCACGACAAGAGACAATTAAGTTAAAAAACCTGGTCTTATGTTCAGTATTCCGTTTTGTGTATTCGTCAACACATAGGGTAATATCCTCATTGGAAGGAAATAATGTTTCATGAAGCAAATCAGGTGTTTTAATATCGCTTGTGAATTGAAGAACATTTTCTTTCTCTTGAAGAGAATACAGTGTTTTGTATTGACCCCGTGTCAATTTCCACCGTCACGTTCATGGATAACACGGGGTTGACTCGTTTCCAGAAGGTATTTCATCATAATCACCGCGATAATTGATCTGAAAAATCTTTTTAGTTTTCCACACCCGATCGAGAGTATTCATGTTTGAATTTCGGTATGTAACACCGCTTTTTGCGGTAACCCCTCCAGTCGATCTTTGGAGTTCTATACCTGACGGTTCTGCCCAGCTAACCTGTTACCATCCTGAAAGGTTCCTGAATGATCACATGTTATCAGAGGAATTGTTACTTGTATCTCAGTCTCCTAGCAGGTAACGGCATAATCGCCGTAGTTTACTAGGGCGGCTTGTTTGCAACCGTTCCCTGTCAGACTAGTAACATGGCGGTAACAGCCGGCAGCGATCTTCATTTATACATATACATTTTGGGTCTAACCTCTATAATGTAATTTCTTTTTCGTAAGGGTTCAGCTGATAAATATCTGTTTTTTTATAAAAGCTTTGTTCACATATTATCTCCCTTTTCTGGAACTTATTTATCGTTTAATTATGCTCCTTTCCAACATTTTTGCAAAAATATTCATAATTATAATTCCGAAACGATGTATATTTTGAGGTTAAGCTGTCATTGCACGTTGCGTTTCCAAACATCACTTTGTTACAAGCATGTGATTACAATGGCGGGATAATGTTACCTGCTTCGCTTGTAATTTGTTACTACTTTGAGTGGGAAATATATTGTCACTGGGTGACCAGCATGGAAGTCACCAGTGACTGGTTTTTTTAATCTTGTTACAATTATGTGACTATTCGGACTAGTAACTGTGTTAGCTGGGTGGCACGCTTTTTCAATCGCCGTTGCGATTTCCTATTGGGTGTCCTGGTTGGCTCTGATTTGAGTTTTCAACCCGGTACCAGTTGTCACCTTTCGGGTTCTCACAGCTCGTAAAGCTATTCCAAGTGTTCTGTGCAGTGTTCAATCGACCGACGCATCTCGCGTAATAATCGTTTCGCATTTTGGACTTCTTCGGTATAATCTCTAGAGAGTTGAACTACATCCGAGAAGACGGTACTTCAATTTTGAATCTTTTCATACGTACAAATACGGTGCAAAAGTTTGATGTCAGCGCTTTCACTTCAATGCATCAGCACGCAAACGCTTCAACATTGGTCAATGCGTCTGAATTTGTAAGAGTAAAATACACACTCGAATTCATCCCATTTCTTCAAGGCGTTTTTCAGCAAGTGTAAATTTATACAATAAAATCCGTAAGAGGAGAACCAACGTGCGGGGCATACAGAATTTATTGTAAATGTTTAGTAAATTGTCCCATAGCTCAGTAGGGTAACTCTGGACTGATACACGGGGGATCGCTGGTTCAAGTCTCGACGCATGCACTTCTTATTTTTTTTCGAATTGACCTTAACCACGCATTCATGTGAATTCACACGTATTCAATTCGCGCTGTTTTAATTCATCTGAATGCGTCTCAATTCGTTTAAACGAATCAGAAAACGGGAATCACGAGCATTCAAAAAATGTTAATTCGCCCCAATCCGTACCAATTCTTTTTTTTTTCTGAGAACCACGTGTTTGACCATGGTCGACTATCCTCGATTGACGTGGAATCCATATTCCAAAAAACGTGCTATTTTTCTACGAATATTTTCGTTCCAGAAGCTCTATTATACCGTTCTAATTCACCCACATATCTCATTGGGCGTTCATTAGATTTTCCCGAAGATTTAGGAAGCGGTTAATTTTTTACCAATGTGGTTTTTAAGAAGTCACGTTTTGATGTCGATTTATTCTATTTCGAATTCTTATTTGATCACCCTCAAGACCTAAGATCTAAGATGGCACGGTTATGAATATTATCTATTTGTTCCGATAAATTGTTTCATTAATTAACACACGCAGCCTCTTGCATTGCTATTGAATCATGCATATTTTCATCTAATTTCTTGGCAGCATTATGAATCTCTTTATCCGCGGACGTTTCAACTTCGCTTATTCTTGTGTTTATATCGCTAGAGGGTTTTTTAGGATTCGTTAATATTGAAACGCAAACGTGTTAATTTTTCGATATTAATTCCTTCTCTCGATCCCATTAAGCTTGCGCGTTTTCTTTGTGTTATTCTAAAGGACGCGTCTTGATTCCAAGAGTTTGTGGTTAATTCCAACAAACTCGCACTTAACCCTTAACCCTTCTTTCTTTAATTTCTAACGCTTTGGTCAAAATTGATTTTTCTTCTGGAGTTAATCTGTTGTCGTCAGGATTAAATAAAAATTCATTTATCGGGTGGTTTGGAGGTAATTTACCGTCCCGAAACTCATGTTCGAGCCGAATTCCGAATTCCTAGAAACACTACCCGAATCGGGTAGTGTCACGCCTACCCTGAAAGGGAAATGGCTTAATGGTATACTTACTTATTTAAATTTTATTTGTGATAAATAAGGAAAAGGGGTTTTTAATACTTTTAAAAACTTACCCATCACCTTGTTTATAATCCAAATTTCAATAATCATTGAGGCAATGAGTAAATAGTTTTCATGCTTTTCCCAAACAAAAAAAAATAAATAAAAATAATTGGGTAAACAAATTTTTATTGTTGATTTTTTCTCACCTCGTCGTTCGACGAATTCAATCGATTTGGCGTCTAAACTTCTAAAAGTTAGAAAAAATGTTGGTTGGTTTTTGTAAAACCGAAATTCTATTTTAATTTAATTTATTCACTGATATTTGGAATCTGCTAAACACGTGTGCTCGCTGTGAGATCCAGATTCCAAATAATTATTTCGGATGACGGCAAAAATTAATGATTGCTTCAGATGACCGCTGAAGTCAGTTCACTTTAAATTGTATTTGTGAAAGTACTATTTCCTTCTGATACACGTGCCTTTCAGAAGCGATATCTTTACATTTGTGATCTGTATAATGGTGACCACGGTCTCAAATATCGCGCGTAATTTTGACCATTACTTTCCTTGAATTTTAATTGAGAATGCTTGCACGACTTTCATACCTAAGGGATCGTGCATAAATTACGTAACAGTTTTTTTTTTTGGGGGGGGGGAAGTCTAACTTAGTGTTACATAATGGTGAAAAACTACAGGGAAAAGTCGGAAAAAGCGTTACATAGAGGGGGGGGGGCATTATGATAAATACTGCTCGGACACCGCGGCATCCAGATACAATGCGAGCGCGTATTTTATTCACCGGTATTTTCTGGTTTCCAATGTCAGAGACGTAGGTCTGCGAGAGAAATTGTCAATTTATAAACTCACTCACATTTCGCGAAAAGAATTTTAACAAAATAAAATTTATATTACTGCCTTTATCTTTTTTCGCGTGAACAGGACAGCTCCCGATAATGACTCCGTTTCCAAAGTCATTCATTTTTCGAAATATTTTATTTATGTGATTTGAATTTTTACAAGACTCTTTTTAGAATTTAATCTCTAGGTTCCAACAATCGTGCCCCCTAGTTGACGTGTCAGATAAAGTAATTCTACCTGCGCAGTGAGACAGTATGTTCTCTTCTTGAGACGCAAGTGGGAACTTACACTGAATTGTGAGAAGAACTCAGTACAGATGTCCTGGGTTATAAACCCGATCTCTATAAAGATACTAGAAATCGCTCATTTTCATCATCATGGCTCGCAAATCCAATTGGTGATTCCGCTCTGCAGAATCAGCTTTTCCCTACTTGAAGCTACTGGCAAGAAAAACATACAAAGTCTCCTAACAGGATATAATTACTCTTAGAGCTTAGATTTTACTCTTTATTAAATTTAATAATTTGCCCAAGAAAACTCAATTTAAGGTAGAGAAGATTTATTCTCTTTTGGAATGAAGGATTCTTATCATTTGTACCTATAATAGAATTTACTGTATTCAAGAACAAAAAGATAAAATGTTTATCTCAATGGGCAGATTGAAGAAGGGTTTACGTAAATTACTTAATATACCTGTTAAGGAGGCTTACATTGAGAGGTATTAGAAATTTCAATACCTATGAATGCCGTTTCTGTCCTCCTTTTTTAAATCCCCGATTGGGTAGCGAAAATATTCAGATTCCAATCCCGATTAAAAAAAAAAGATAAAGAGTTGGGATAAAAAGATGAATCGGAGCTGTCAAAAAATGTTTAATACTGTATTTTTAAATGCTTTCAACCTTGTAACAGAGCTGTTACATCAAAAACCACTTATCACGGCCCTGCGCGAAAGGGTTGCCGAGCCGCGACCGATAACAGGCGAAACGCCCCGAGGGGTCCCGAGACCCCGGGCACAGAGCTTCCGATTCACCTAATTCGCACCCATTCAGTTAGTCTGGACTGGCTCGTGTCCTGGGTACCTAACCTCTTGTGCGCGTAAGCGCTCTCGCCATCGTCACGCCGTTCTCGCCATCGTCACGCTGTTCTCACCTCCGTCACACTCTTCACATCCACGACTTTCTTCGTCACCAAAACGCGGAATCACTCCTCCACCTACGGCACCGGCCGTCTTGAATTAACCACTTCGCTTTGGTAACAACCAAAAGATGTAAGTAGAAAATAAACTTAGTACCTAATTATTTTGCTCGTTTAATTACGTCTAATCCTCGTCTCGACAACCCAACTCCTATTTTCCCTCCTTGGTTTTACCCCCGTAACACCTGGCGCCCAACCCAAAAAATCCGCACTTTCTCCTAGAAAAATCCTAAAAGCCTGTCGAGAATAAAAGACGTGAATTAGAATCGAAACTCAAATTTAGACCATACTCTTAACTTTTTGCATGCTGTTGAATCCTATTGCCTTGCCAAATTGACATATTTGATAATTTATATTGATTGAATTTCCAATTTTCAATGAACTATATTTATTCTTGAGTTATATGTGTCTCTGAACCTGTACATACTATTGATATATATGTGCTCCTGAATTTACATGCTCATGATTTATACATATATGTGATTTATTCTATCTACCTGTACAATGATTTATTCACCATAATTTTTCGATTCCTATTGCCATTCTCAATAAATCATATACGCAATGATTTATATGCGCTTTGACTGAGGTATTGTTAGGTTTGCCACCTGAAATTATATAGAGGAATCCTACTGTGTGCTCATTCGCGATATCTCAGGGAAAGTGACTTACATTTGGCGAAAGTATAAAACCAAAATCGGAAACAATTTGCAAAACATAAAATTATTTAAAATAAAGCCTAATTTCGGAAAGCTAAATGTCTCAAACGAAAAATCGAAAAAATTAAAAAGTAAGAAGAAATTGAAACATAGTTTTAGAAAAATCAAGACCGAAAATCAGGGCAAACAATGAAACCTGAAACAAAAATTCCATCGAATTTTGATTTCCATTGAAAATCTCAAGCGTCAAACGAAACGAACAGTTTAACCGCGCAAACAAGTTCGCACGTGCAGCGAGCAATACACGCGAGTCGCGGCAAGGTCACGCGACGTATCTCGTAAACAAAAGATCGCGCGAAGAAAATAAACGTATTTTCGAACCCTAAAACCAAATAGGTATCAAATTCAAATTTTAATTGAATATCTCTAAGGAAATGGGAATATAAATTAAAATACCACACTTGACGAATTTATACATGGTGCCCCACAAATGATAATTTAAATTTAACGCAAAATAAATGAAACTTAGGTCGGGTAAAATAAAAAATTAAATGACTAACCCAACCACAACGGAAAGCAATAACGAAAATCTGGATTTAGAAGATGCCACTACATTTCCAAATCAAAACATTAATTTAACTAACGATACACACCAAAGTAGGGGAGCCATCCCAAAGACAATGAACAGGTCAATAGGTCGCGGTAGAGGGTTCACCCGAAAAAATTCGTAAACACCCAGTATAAACAATAAGACAAGCCAAGACAGATTAACTCAAAATACTCAACCTAACAGAACCTTTGACCCCATAGACAATACACTATTTTGGGATCACGAAGATCTACCAAACCTAGACGGACCTTACCCTAGAAACAAAACAAGACCAGAAATAAACAACAAAACTTTTGATTGCGATTCCTTTCTGGAAAATAATACACAGTTCATGTTGGAAACAGACGAACTTTTAGAAAGCGTAGAGTTTAACGAATTTATGAATCAGCAAAAGGAAAGATTCTTTAAAGAAAGGTGAAAAAGGGTAAAATTTTTAGAGATTAGACTAGATCCGCTGGCAAATAGCTCATTCGAACATAGAAAGAAAATAATCGAACCAAATATCAGGAAAAATGTAAATGAATCTCATAACAGATATTCCGTCCAATTTGATTTAAAAGATAATTTACAAGAACCCCGTCAACTTTCCCAAAACAATATTGAAACCCGTAGTAAATTGAGAGATAACAATTTAAAATTACAAAATTCAGATGACAGTGAACTAGTAGAGAACAGAAACACATCAAACCAAAACAGATGACGTAGACTCTCGACAATAAGTAATAGATCAAACAGATATTCTAGAATCCACACAAATAACTCAGATACAGACTACGAATCAAATAATCACACAAATAACCAAACAATTCAAGCAACTTATTTTCCTTTCGGCATGATACAAACGCCGTTCCAATTTATGAGTAACTGGCCTATTAAATTTCGAAATAATAAAGACGATAGTCCCGCGCATTTCATCGAAGAGCTCTAAAGATTCAAAAGGGGTTACAAAATAAATGACCGTGACATTTTAGAAAATTTAGACGCCCTACTAATTGAAGACGCAAAAGATTGGTTCGAGATAAATAAAAATTCCTGGAGACAGTTATCGGACTTTTTCGAAGATTTTAAAAACGCATATATAGATGAATAATTTTCCGAGGAAATTAGACAAAAAATTAAATTTTGTAACCATTTTGAAAGGAACGATTTTGAAACTTTTGAGGAATTAGAAGACTTAGGAAAAGAATGGGAAACTGAGCTAGCCAAATCGAAAATTCGAGGGCAAGTCTTACAAATTACTGAACCTAAAATAGAGGACAAAGTTGAACAAAAACGTAGCAACAGTAGTGGGGATAAAAATAATTCGGATAATAACACAGATGATAAAAAGCAAAAATAATAACAGTCAAAATAATAACAAAAGCGGATATCAAAATCAAAACTAACAGGGCAGAAATCAATACAAGAATCGATTTCCATTTTCACCATTTGGATTTCCACCTCCACCTTTCCCAAAACAATACCAACAAAATCTCAGACCTAGAATTCCACCTAGTTTCCAACCAAATTACCTACCCAGATTCACAAACAATAGATCCAGGTACCCTTACAACCCCTACTACCAAATGTTACCGATGTTCAACCAAATGTCTTTGAGCTCAAATCAAGGTCAAAGCAAACCGATGATTGAATTCCCACAGGAAAAAGTCGAAAATAACAACGGTAAACAAAATTTCGAAAAAACAAACTACGGTAATAAAAACAAAAAATTGTTTAACAATAATAGGGATCAACAAGAAAAAACAAGTTCTAACTCAGACAAAAAACAGGACTCAAATATAAAAACAAACGAAAACACTAATAATTCAAATTGTTATTATTGTGGGTTAACGGGTCATTTCAAAAGAGAATGCCCATATTACGCATACAACCAGGGAAACTGGAGGGGCGGGTATTAGAATCAAAATTATTACAAACTAATACCGAAACGCCAGAATATTTAAATTCGGATAAAGACGAAGCGACAGAAACGCGTTTCCATTTAATAACAAAATTCGAAGATACTTTATTTCGAATTTTAGTAGATACTGGTGCCAAACATTCGTACGCGGGCAAGGAGTTACTGGAAAAAATCCAGAATTCCAAAATTTCAATTTTTAAACCCGTCTCGCGAAAATTAATGGTCGCGAACGGCGAAACAGTTGACATAATTGGGCAAACAGTAATCCCAATTAAAATCGGTAAATACAAAAAACATGTAATGTTCAGGTTAGCCCCAAAATTAAACTGCGTTGGTATTTTAGGCACGGACATGCTAAAAGCCCTACGGATGACCTTAAATTATCACTCGGAAACCTGGTGTTTACCAGGGAACCCCCCTACCTACTACCCTATGGAAGCTCATCCAAAATCGCTACCCACCCCAATAATTGAAAACAAAACCGAAACTAAACCAGACATTACAAAAAAAAATAATAAGGACGGCAAATTTGTAAATATGGAGAATAAATCACCAATTACTAAGGAAAACAGAAATATAGATAGGAAACCTAATTTCGGAGGAAGTGTTAACCTCAAAAGTACCAGATAGATTAACAAAAATAGCCCAAAGTTAGAAGATAGTGAAATCCCCCTAGTACCTAACAATCCTAACCAATTCCAAAAAACGAAAAACGCCCAAATTCCGGTAAAATCCCAACAAAGGATATCCCAAGCCTAATGAACATCCCCACGAACAACAAATTCCAACCCCTAGAGAACATCCCCACCCCATTATACCTGACACTAGCGACGACACTAGCGACGACTCAAGCACACAAAACTCACTTACTTCAAGTAAACCGAGAATTAGGAAGAAAAATAAGGAAAATAAGTTAGGAAAATTTGTTATAATAAAAAATACGAGAAAAAAAATAAGGACAGTGACAGTAACCTTTGGAAAAATAAAAAAGTTACTGATCAAAATAAAATAAAAAGGGAATCTCAAAAAGCAAATGAGATATCAGAAATAGATAACATAAACCAATGGTTTAACTACAAAAATAAAGCAATAAGATTAAATAATATTACGGATAATTTAGGAAAAATCAACGAACAAAATTATTGTTCGCCAGAGTACTGCGAAGGTATTGTTGAGCTTAACGAAAGCCAACAATCCCAATTAGAAAAACTTTTGGAAACTAAAATAAAAATACACCAGGGAAAAGAACATAGGGAAACCCATCTAACGAAACATAAAATTGATGTGCAGGGCCACGATCCAATAAAACAGCGATACTACCACGTGAGCCCCAAAATCAAATAAATAATTTATCAAACAGTCGATAAATTATTAGAACAGGACATAATAGAACCCTCCTGTTCAGATTGGTCTAACCCCATAGTCATGATTAAAAAACCAGGGAAAGATTACAGATTTTGTTTAGATTTTAGAAAGGTTAATAATATTACTAAAAAAGACCTCTATCCAATCCCCCGCATGACAGAAATTCTGGACACTCTAAGATCGGCAAAATTTATGCTCCAGCCACTTTCCAGAGACTGATGGATAAAATCATTACTCCAGATTTAAAGCCAAACGTTTTTTGTTACTTAGACGATATTGTAATAGTAACACAAAATTTTGATGATCATTTGAAATATTTAAATATCGTATTAGACAAAATAAACGAAGAAAATTTAACGATCAGTCCGGACAAATGCGAATTCGGCTGCTCAGAAATCAAATACCTTGGTTTCAAAGTTAACGACAAAGGACTCCAAATAGACGACGAAAAAATTCAACCAATCCTAGAATTCCCTAAACCTAAAAATATTAAACAATTACAGCGCATAATAGGGATGGCAAGCTGGTACAGAAAATTGATCCCACACTTTGCCGAAACAATAGAACCAATGAACAGGTTATTGAAAAAAGATAAAAAATGGAATTGGGGATTAGAACAAGACGAGGCTTTCCAAAAAATTAAGGATCTTTTAACTTCAGCACCAATTTTAACCTGCCCAGATTTCAAACAACCCTTCCAACTCGAAACCGATGCGAGCAATACAGGGCTAGGAGCCGTACTTACACAAACAATTGATGGCATAATTTACGTGATAGCATACGCGAGTAGCAGTCTAAACGGCGCAGAATCTCGGTACTCGGCATCAGAAAAAGAATGCCTTGCGGTAGTTTGGGCCATACGAAAATTTAGGCCATATTTAGAAGGGTACAGCTTTAAAGTCATCACGGACCACTTAGCGTTAAAGTGGCTCCATAACCTAAAAAATCCCACTGGCCGATTAGCCAGATGGGCACTAGAACTTCTCGAATATGACCACGAAGTCATATATCGTAAAGGTAGTTCAAATTTTGTTCCTGATGCTCTGTCGAGATCGGGAGAATCACCAAAAGTAATCGCGTTCGCATTAGCGTGTAGTATCGAAAAACCGAAAGCGGACATTGATGACAAAAGAGACGACTGGTACTCAACAAAAATGAGACAAGTTAAAAAAAGACCGGAAGAACACGAAAAATGGTGAATCAGAGATTCGCAACTCTATTTTCACAGGACTGACCTACTAAAATCTACTCTTTTACCAGACTCTAACCCATGGAAACTCGTCGTACCGAAAAAATAACGAATACAGGTTCTAAAAGAAAATCACGATGACATACAAGCAGGACATTTAGCTTCCGAAAAAACGCACGCGAGAATTTCAGAGTACTACTTCTGGCCAGGGATGTATTCGGAAATAATCAAATACGTAAAAAATTGTAAAGTTTGTCAGAGAACCAAACCGAGTAACCAACCAAAATTAGGACAAATGGGAAAAAGAATCGTCGAAGAACCTTGGACCATGATTGCTGCAGATATCATGAGCCCATTACCGATTTCAAAAAAGGGAAAAAACCAATATTTATTAGTTTTCGTAGATCTTTTCACAAAATGGGTCGAAATAATCCCGATTAAAAAAGCGAACGGAACAACAATAGAGTCAGAATTCCATAAACATGTCATTTCGCGCTGGGGAACACCTCGGATTCTCCACACCGATAATGGTACAGAATTTGTCAACAAAACTTTAAGGGAATTAACGGAAAAATTCGGTATTAGACACACGAAAACGCCAAAATATTATCCACAAGCTAACCCAACAGAACGATACAATAGGACAATTAAACAAATAATTAAAACATACTAGACAATGATCACTCTACCTGGGACGAACACATAGACGATTTACAATTCGCAATTAATACTAGTCTAAATTCATGAACACAATTTACCCCTGCGTTCTTAAACTTAGGTCGCGAACTAGAACCAACTCAGTCGCTCAGAAAAAATATAGAAAACGATAGCGAAATAGAATTCCAAATCGTGGACAAATGGACAGATAGACTAAGAAGATTACAAATCATAAAAGAAGAAGTCCAGAAAAATTTAGATAAGGCAAATGAAAGACAGGCTAGTAATTATAACTTAAGATGAAGACCCTTAGAATATAAAGTAGGCTACAGGGTAGTAAAGGTAGTCACAAAACTATCAAATAAGGCAGACAAAAAAGCAGGTAAGCTCTACGATAAATACGAAGGTCCTTTTATAATCAAAAATAAAATTTCCCCAACGATTTACGAATTAAAAAACCTAAAGGGAAAAAGTATAGGAGAATGGAACATCAACGATTTAAAATTAGAAAAAGCCAGCACAAATACTGGTATATAGCAGTATAAGACTGACAACTTTAAGTTAAGAACAGGTAAAGCTAGGCAAAGTCAAATGGCAAAGGATCCACAGCATTAAAAATTGATACTGACTGAAAATACTCCATCGACTCACGATAACCTAACTCACTAAATATTTAGGCCAATAAAGACAGAAAAACTCGTTTCACTTTCAGAACCATGGACTACTGCAAGCTATGCACAGAACAAATGCTCATTAGAGTTAGACTACACCACGGACAAACAGAGGAAGAAAAAGAAGAAATACGCAAACAATGGGAGGAACTGAGAAAACAAAGAATGATGGAATACATTAAACAACTACAAAAACTCAACATAAAACTAAAAAAAAGACTAGAAATCAAAACATTCACTACTTGAATACAAACTCATTTGTACAACATAAAACTTGTCAACTAAACTTATATAAGGAACAACGAAATCTTAAATGTACACCAGTAATTAATAAAATAGATTAAATTTACATACAAAACAAAACTCCTAAAGACGCTACCAAAACAAGGAACAACAGCCCTTTTCTTTTCCTTTTTTTTCTTCTTATGTTACAGGAACCAGAAAACCACGGAAGAAGGCTTGAGCAGAAAAATAATCGAGAGCACCGCGTCTTTTATAAATAACCTTAAAGAAACCCCAGAACACCTATAATGTCAGTTTTGCGAAAAATGTATACCACAAACAATATACATAATACACGACTCTTTCTGTAATAACAGACCCCACAGATACAGACAAAACTACACGACTCCAAGCGACGACGGAAAAACATAGAGACAAGGGGGTTGGGAAAATATCAACCGAAAAATCCAAAACTTACTACAAATTCACACATCAGAAGAAACAAAAGACAGCACTTTGGAATTAGATTTATTCATCGACACCAAAACTCTACAAGATCTAGAGAGAGAACTGGACCAAAATTCAGGCATATACCCGAACCCCCGCGGGGGAGAGGGGGTGTAACAGAGCTGTTACATCAAAAACCACTTGTCATGGCCCTGCGCGAAAGGGTTGCCGAGCCGCGACCGATAACAGGCGAAAGGCCCCGAGGGGTCCCGAGACCCCGGGCACAGAGCTTCCGATTCACCTAATTCGCACCCATTCAGTTAGTCTGGACTGGCTCGTGTCCTGGGTACCTAACCTCTTGTGCGCGTAGGTGCTCTCGCCATCGTCACGCCGTTCTCGCCATTGTCACGCTGTTCTCACCTCCGTCACGCTGCTCTCGCCATCGTCACACTCTTCACATCCACGACTTTCTTCGTCACCAAAACGCGGAATCACTCCTCCACCTACGGCACCGGCCGTCTTGAATTTACCACTTCGCTTTGGTAACAACCAAAAGATGTAAGTGGAAAATAAACTTAGTACCTAATTATTTTGCTCTTTTAATTACATCTAATCCTCGTCTCGACAACCCAACTCCTATTTTCCCTCCTCGGTTTTACCCCCGTAACAACCTCAATATTATTCGAAAACCAGTAAATAAGAACAGCGAAATGTGCAAATTTAAAAGGAATTAAAAAGGTTCTATTTCGTGCTCGATTTGGCGATCCAAAATTATACAGAAAAATGTTGTCGCCACTGAGTACAGAAAGGGATTCAGTTTAAGAGATAACTACTTCTGCTATGGGGATTCAAAACGCGAGGACAAAAACGGTATCGAAAAGGATTCAATAATTGTCACCTCACAATTTGTGATTATCGACTTGTGTTGCTTAATTATTATCGACCCTCGATACATTAAGTTCCTTAAAGATGGAACTCCTTAATTCCATGAGTTTTATATTTTTATACTCTCTAATTAATCAGGTTAGACTTAAATAAAAAATATATTTATATATTATGTATTTTTGCAATCACAAATTGCCTATTCGAGGTATGCTCAAAAAGTATTCGACCTGAGTTCATAACTCCGCGCTGGTATTATTCTTCGTCATCCGGCTCGTGGCATCCTTCGTAGTAAACCCCATTCGACTTAACAACAAGCTCCCACCGTAGCTTCTACATCCTGAAGCAGTTATGTAAGTCAGTTTTCGGAATGGCCTTCAGTGCACTCGTCGCATTCGTTTTAATCGTCTCTAATTGTATAATTAAATGTTGTTTGATTTGCTTTCGTTGTAAGTAGGTTTATCTCTTCTAAGGTGATGTTTACCACCAACCTTTAATTTTAGTTTTTGTTTTTAGTTATTAGAATAACAGTTAGTTTTAGAATTGTACTGTAACCTATTTGTATGAATCGGACGATACTCAAACAAATAAAGCACTACTACTAGTTGCACAATTTTCGATTTAAAGGATTTGTAATTAAACAATTTTGAATTAAATGCCTTCCACCAGAATAAATTCAAAACAATGAAAAAATAAAAAAATATGTTGTCAACTTCAAGCCTTAAAATGAGAAGATTTTAAAACTAGGCATTGTAAATGGAATTCTTTTTTATTTGAACATGTTCCAAAACATTGAACATTTCAAACTCAACTTGAAAAAAGAATTTCCGAATTGAAAGGCTTGAAATTGTGCAATTTCAAAATATGGAATCATTATTTATGATATGTAATATCTTACAATTGTCCAATTTGTAGCAGAAGATTAAAAAAAATGAATCATTTAAAATTGAAAAAGATTTGATTGGAACATTTCAGGAATAAATAATAATTATAAATGAAGTGTTACAAATTAAATGATTCAAAATTAATTTTAAAAATTGTGTTGTTGAAAATAAAAATAGATAAAAATAGAAATATCTCAAATTGATACTTCAGTCATTGAAGCATTCATTTAATTTCGAATGGTTACAATTTTAGAGTTCTGAATTTTCATAAATGAACTTTTTAAGGGTTTGAGCATGAAAAAGCTTTAATATCGCCATTCTTGGTAACACAATTTTTGTAATTTAAAATTACTTCACTTTCAATATTTTTGTAGAATAATAGAATTTTAAGGGTTCATAATTCAACATTTTTCAACATACTCAACATATAAATGATGGTGAATTTTTTTGGACCTTAATATTAAACATGTTGGAAATAATATTTTATTGAACAACTAAACTTCGAAAATAATAATTATATTATAATGATCGAGCTCTTAAAATCGCTTTGTCTGTCCATTTACTCGCACATGTAGAACGAACGTTCATAAAGACACAGAAGGTGGCGATACACTCACGAACCCGTGTTGCCTTTGAATACAGGCGGGGACAACACCCCCTCTCAACGCAAATTAATTCACAACATTTAACACCCCTAGTCCACTTATGCACTTTCGATGATTTGGCCCAAATAGGCCTTTGGTAAGAACATCGGCGATCATCTGGTCGGTAGGCATTACGCACCAACTTTTGCGCTCCCTGATTATCACAATAGACAATCGTTGGTTCGGCTTTGCTCTCGAGGAATCCAATCTCCTTCAAAAGGTTTCGCAGATAAACGGTTTCCTTACCTGCTTCGCTTGCTCGCTTCCCATGTTACTGCGGCACCAGCCATTTTAAAAACGTATCCGGTGTAGGATATTCTGTCGTCATTGTCTCCGGCCCCGTCTGCATCGACGAATCCGACTAAATGACTATTAGTCCTTTTGAAAATTAAGCCATGATCACTTGTACTTCGAAGATATCGTAACACCCGTTTTGCTACGGCCAGTGCGCCTTGCCAGGATTGCCATTGAATAGGTTTAGTACGCTGACTGTGTAAGCGATATCAGGACGCGATGAAACTGCTAAAAACATCAGCGTTCCAACGAGCGACTGATAAGGTACGTTCCTCATCTCGGAGACATCTTCTTTAGTTGTCGATCCCATCTTCTTACTCAGCTTGTTGTTGCCATCGAGAGGAGTTGACATCGGTTTTTACTCTTCCATTCCGTAGTCTGCGAGGGCCTTTTCAATGTATTTCCACTGATACATTTTGACAGATTTCGTTGACGGATCTTGTTGGAACCCAATACCTAAGCAATAATGCCAAGATCTTTCATTTGAAACTTACTTGCCAAATCTTCTTTCAGTTTCAAGTATATTTCTCCACTATTTGTTCCAACGATGAGATCATCTACGTAAACGACAACGATGATGTTAATATCTTCCGATTTCTTGACATAAACGCACTTGTCGCCATTTAGAGGTTTTAATCGGAATTCTCATAATTCTTGGTCTAGTTTCTTGAACCATTGCCTTCCGGACTGTTTCAGTCCATATAAAGATTTTCCTAACGAGTAAAACATTTCCTCATTTCCTGCGGTGATAAATCCTTCAGCTTGCTCCATGAATATCTCCTCGTCAAGGTCACCGTTGATATACGCCATCACGACGTCTAGCTGATATAGGATGAATCTCAATTCTGCAGACAGTGCTGGCAACTGGCGCAAAAGTTTCTTGAAAGTCCACTCCTGGCCGTTGAGAGAAACCCTTCGTTACCATTCAAGCTTTTCTCCATTCCACGTTTCACTAAAGTTCAGGCCTTGCTTCGTTGAAGGGTGTTCAATTCGGATTCGATTGCTTGCTTCCATTCCTTGGCGGGGGGTCCAGCCATTGCCTCTTCAACGGTTCAATCGCTGATTTCATCACATGCCAAATTTGCTTCATAATCAGATTGTCCTGTATTGTATAATT
Source organism: Andricus curvator (assembly GCA_932195095.1). Lineage (NCBI taxonomy): Eukaryota > Metazoa > Arthropoda > Insecta > Hymenoptera > Cynipidae > Andricus > Andricus curvator. The sequence goes on from CAKNYM010040795.1 coordinate 48,312, forward strand.
TCTTTGGTCTTCCTGGTTTACCAGTTTTTAATGTCTTCGGGCGTTCAGGCCCCCTCTTGATCGGAGTAGGCTGAATTTCGTCAACAAGTTGTTGAGAAGGTTCTGCAGACTTTTCGGAAATGTTGTCTTCTAATTCAATTTGATTTCCAGGTTCTGATTCAGTCACGCGTTCGCTGCTCTCGTTTTGATTTTCAGCTTCCATTTCTGGATTGACATCTTCAATTTCAGGGTGGCGAAAAAAGGTTTCGAACTCCAGGAATTCTTCTTGTTTTCCTGCATCCAGAAACCCATTTGATTCTTCATTGAAAACAACATCTCTACTTCTGATGATCTTTCTTAACTCAGGATCCCATATTCGATAGGCCTTTGACTCACCTGGATAGCCTACGAAGATACTTGGTTTTGACATCGGTTCAATTTTGCTGTTTCCTGTTTCTCTGATGAGAGGATGAGCTGGGCAGCCGAAAATTCTCAGATTTGTAACATCTGGTTTACGACCGAATCTTGCTTCGAACAGTGTAATGTCATCTAATCTCCTCGATGGACATCGATTTCTTAAGCAGGCTGCAGTTGAGATAGCCTCAGCCCAGAAAGTTGGTGGTAAATTGGTTTTGAGCAATGTTCTGTTCTGTTGTGTTCCGTTCTGCTGAGGGGTATAGGCAACTATTCTCTCTCTTTTAATCCCAGCTTATTCAATTTCTTTGTCGAACCCGGCTCCACAATATTCGAGTCCATTGTCCGTTCTCAGAAATGTTATCTTGCATTCAGTCTGGTTTTCTGCCAAAGCTTTAAATTTCAGAAAACCTTCCTTGACATTGCTTTTAGCTTTTAGAAAGAAAACTTCTACATACCTAGACTTGTCGTCAATAAAAGTCGCAAAGGATATTGCGCTACCAATTGATCATGTCCTCATCGGTGCGCAAACATCTGAATGGACGAGCTAAAGTAATTTTTCGCTTTTTGTCAGCGATAATTTAGGAACTGGTGCTGCACTTTGTTTTCCTAAGACGCAAATTTCACAAAAAGGCATCTTTTCAAAAGACACAAGCGACATACCATTTATCATACTCTTCGAAATTAGTTTTTTCAAATGTTCCTCGTTGAGGTGGCCATATCTGTTATGCCTTTCTTCCAATTCGCTTGCTTTAGAACTCGCTGAAGCTGTGGATTCGACTGTTGACTCAACGTAGTAGAGATCACCCCTTCTCTTGGCCTTCAAAACAGACTGAGCGTCTCGATTCAACACGATTGCGTGGGTGTCCTTGAAATTGACATCGTACCCTTTTGCAGTTGTTTTCGAAATATATGAGAGGTTAGCTTTTACATATATACGGTACACAAAGAGTATTGTCTAATCTTATGGTTTTTTTTATTACGGCCGTTCGGCACAGTAAGATAAACAGTACCCTTTCCGATAATTTAAGTTGTTACACCTACTGCTAACCGTACCTTCAAATTTGCCACAGAATGAAAATCTGTAAACTTATTCCTATCGTGACACATATGTGACGTCGCTTCGCTATCTAAACACCAATCGTTGTTTGACGTTGGCTCAACATTCATGGCAATTGCTATTGAGGCTCTTTCTTCGACAGCTACAGAATCCACTATATTCATGAGACGATCAAATTCTTTGAATCGCAAAGTTTCTTCCTGGATTGACTCCGGCTTCAAAATCACAACAGCTGCGAATGCTTCTTCCACATTTCAAGTACTCTGATTCGTATTTCCTTTCATCTAGCAGTCCGCTGCTTTATGGCCTAGCTTGTGACGAAAGATGCACTTGTAGGGTTTTTTTCTGTAAATTTGATCCATTCCGATTATTGGACTTGCCACTTGGATCACCGGTTTTCTTCTGTGAATCATTTTTGTATGGTTGCAGCTTATTCCTATTTCTAGCCGATTTTGCATAAAATGCACCCTGGGAAAGCTGTTCTTTTTGTATTTTCCTTTCTTTTCTAGCGTTGTACTCTTCGTGAAGTTTAATTTTCAGAGCCTCAGGCGTAGGTAAATTGTCCCTCGCTTCTATGGCACAACGGAAATTTTCGTAGCTGTCAGGAATGCTATAAAGTAATAATATGTCGAGAAGATGTTCAGCTATTAAAATCTCCATTTCTCCTAATTTATCCACAGTGCCAAAGAAATTTTTAAGATGCTCCATCATATTTTCACCATCCCGAATTTTTGTGAATAACAGCGTTGCTTTGCGAGCTGTTCCTCTCGAGTGATAAACTTCCTCGAGCTTTCTCCACACTTCGTTTGATGTTCCGCAGTACTTGATATGGCATAACTCTGATGGACTCATAGATAGGATTATGTCTGCTCTAGCCTTTTGATCAGCTTTATCCCAAGCTGCCACTGTATTTGCATTAGCTGCATCTTCTTCTGGTCTAGTTTTAGTTTCGTTTACGTACGACTAAAAATCATTTTTAATCAGGATAGCTTCCATGTATCGAAGTTTTCTTTCCCCAATTTTTCAATATGCACTGTATGACCCGACATGATTTTTTTTGTTTATGCACTGAGTTCAGCGATTTTTTCTATAAACCTCACATAACAAGGAACATTTGTTTTTAAGGTTAATTTCAGAGACTCGCCTCGACAAAACACGATACTTCAGTTTTTGAGGTTATCATTCAAAATACGAACGCGCATCCACACTTAGACAAAACGCGACATTTTCGTTATTGAGGTTAGTTTTGTTTTTTTAACGGGGAATACAACCAGACATCGACGAAACACGAAACTCGATTTTTAGGTTACATTTTGGCGTCCGTAGCGTCACTTCAGTTTTCAGTCTATTCAAGACTTTCGCAACACACAAAATTAGCGCAGTTAGGGTGCTAGGCCCCATAACCCGTTGGAAATAATATGTTTTATTGAGCTACTACACTTCGAGAATAATAATTATATTATAATGATCGAGCTCTTAAAATCGCTTTGTCTGTCGATTTACTCACATATGTAGAACGACGGTTCATAAAGACACAGAAGGTAGCGATACACTCACAAACCCGTGTTACCTTTGAATACAGGCGGGAACAACAAAAGAATTTCTTCAATAATGTATTTATTAATTGTTTATATTTTTAATTTTCGGAAAAACAAATTGAAGCACGCGCGCTTAGCGCGCGTGTATTTACTGCTAGTGTACATATCAAAATATCGCCATAATGTTTTAACTAATAGGAATTATTTTTTTTAGTTTCAAAAATTTGAATTTTTGATTTAAAAAAAAGTAACATCAGATATTAACCGATTTCAAAATTTTGTCTCACTTTTTGGATGCAATCCCACAATTGTTTCCTCCTTTGCTAAAAAGTGATTCGATTAACTTCAACATTTTCAGTACGCCCTACTGTGCGTGCTCAATTGCTTAAGTCACTTTATACAAAAATTTGTACAAATTTTTGATAAACTGCGTCACAAGCTTTAAAAGTTTTAATACTCATAAGTTTGGCGAAAAAAATTCCAGCAATCGGTGAAATATGTGTTGCCTAAAAATCCATTAAAACCAGCATATTTTATTATTTTGTCCCAAAACGATTACAGAATCGTCTTGGGATAAAATATGTGCAATTTCACATTTTTTTTCAAAAAAGACTCTTTTAAGTAACGGAACATAAAAAATATATAAAAAATCTGCCCGCCTCGCGGGCACATTCTCGTCGCGCGCGTCTTGCTTCGCTCGCAAGTTTCAGCGCGCCTAGGGCGCGCACCTGTTGGATCTCGCGCTTCGCGCTCGATAATGTATTCACCTCGCGCTGCGCGCTCGGACACATTTGTCGTCTAGGTTTTCACACTTCGTGTGCTCGCTATTGCGCGCTTCGCGGGCTAATACTCTCTTAAAGCTTCATCGTTATGACCTGCTTTTGGTTTAATTATGTCAGTTTTATATAAAAAGAAGAACTAATTTACTTAAGGTTCTATCGACCTTAAGGAACACATTCTCATCATGAAACGCGCGCTTCGCGCTCGATATTTGGTTTGATCATCATGTGAACCTCGCGCTTCACGCTCGTTTCTGTTCATCGTAAAATAGAAACCCAAAAGTTTGCAACGACCATATGTTATGTTCAATGTTCTTCAATTTTTTTCCAACTATCTGAAAAGGGAAGAAAAGAAGTATTTAAGTCGTTTCTGGAACATATATCTTGCTTTTTCATTCATAATCAAACCGACCCCTTGACTACCATGTGATTCCCTATCTACTCCTGACCATATTTCAAAACCGCCTTTCAACACCCCGTTTTCTATGTTTCTACTTTCGCATCCCTTTTTCTTTGTCTCAGGTACACATCAAATATCTAGTTTCCTAGCATGCATAGTTTCTCGTAGTTCTCTTACTTTAAGATCATTCACTCGTGTAACATTCCAAACACCCAGTCTCCATTCATCGACTGAAACTCAAACTTTACGTTTACCGTGTGTATGCATTTAGTCAATCAAAGTTTCAGTCCAGTTCGAGGCTACTTTATTGTTTGTATTGTTCATGTTTAGATTGTACACCCAACTACCACATTTATGAGCGAAATTTGTTATGCGAGTCGAAATCATGTCCAAGTTAAGCAGTGATTCATCGTATAGTGGAGAGTCCAGTTCTAATGTCAGTCCCACCAAAACTTCTGT
>CAKNYM010040796.1:14209-47063 GCA_932195095.1 Andricus curvator
GCGCCTGAGTTTTCAGAACCCGTCGCTACGAACTGATTCGTGGAAGGCGTTTTCCGACAGGCAGGGATCCAGGCCGAAGGGGAGAGGCTGGATTCTAGTCGTTGGTCTTCCCGAATCTTCAATCAGAGCCCTTGCGGCTCTAGATTATCGTCCCTATCTAGGGGCGAGTAGGGTTACCTTCCGGGTGACCCAACTGGGATCCGCAGGGGTCCCAGAAGCGTCCGGAGGTGCCCCGAACTAGCCTTTCAATGGCTGAGACGGGAATCTCCATTACGCAGATTAATTTGCACCACAGCAAAGGCGCCTCGGCGGTTTTAGCCAGACGCATGTCTGTGGTGCAGACAGGGCTCGCCCTAATCCAAGAACCCTGGTTATACAGGGAAAGGATTTGTGGCTTGTCAGGATGTGGCTCCATATATAAGGGGCCACGCGAAAAAACGCCAAGGGCATGCATAGCCGTCAAGGGTATGGATGCGATCTTGGTGCCTAAATTCTGCTCTAGAGATCTCACCGTTATTAAGGTGAGACTCAGGGGCAGTAATGGAGAGAGGTTAGAGGTATTTATTGCCTCGGCTTATTTCCCTGGCGACGCCGAGGGACCCCCGCCTCCCAGAGAGGTGGAGGCTCTAATTCGGTATTGTCAAGAGAACAAGATCCCTCTGCTGTTGGGCTGTGATGCAAACTCTCACCACACGGTGTGGGGAAGCACAAACATCAATGACAGAGGTAGAGATTTAATTGAATACATAGCGGGCACAGAGCTGGAGATTCTGAATCGGGGTGATACTCCCACATTCCAGACTAAAAACAGGAGTGAGGTTCTCGATTTGACTCTATGTTCAGGTGCACTGAGGAGCAGGGTAGTGGATTGGAGAGTTTCCGATGAGGATTCTCTTTCGGACCACAAACACATTGTGTTTCGATTAACCCTAGGTAAACCAGTGGTTTCTAATATCAGAAACCCCAGAAATACACTTTGGGACTCATATAAAGAGGAACTCAAAGGGAGGCTTGCGGAATTTCCCACAAGCTATGGTACCATTGATGAGTTGGAGCACGCCGCAGATTTTCTGCGAAGGGCTCTGACAACATCATATGAGAACAATTGCCCTACAAGCACAATTAAGTCTAGGAAGGGAGCAGAATGGTGGAACACCCACCTGGAGAAACTCCGTAAAAAGACAAGAATTTTGTGCAATAGGGCAAATAGAACTAAATTGCCTTCGGACTGGGACATCTATAAGACGGCCCAGTGTGAATACAATAAAAACATAAGGAAGTATAAGCAGGAAGATTGGAGGGGCTTCTGCGAGGAATCGAAAAACATTCCGGAAGCAGCGAGGCTCCACAAGATCCTGGCGAAAAATCCGGAAGCTCGCCTCGGGCTCATAAGGCTCGATAATGGTGAGTTTGCCGAAGATGAAGAAGCAACGCTGGATCACCTGATGGAAGTTCACTTCCCGGGTTTTCAGCGAATCCGAACCGACCAAGAGGAGGAAGGCCGGGGCCAAGGTGTGGAAAGGGCCGACTGGAATTTCGCCGCTTAGTCCGGGGAAATTAGACTTTTTTCCAGAAAAAAAAGGTAAAGTTTTTTTTTCTTCATGATCATATCCCTGACGGCATGAGAAATGAATACCAAAAAAGTTCCCCATCGGATCGGCGCCGCATACACCCCTAGCCTCGAAAAACATCCCTTAGACGGGTAGTGGCGCTGGTTTTTGGCTATTATATACGAAAGGGTGCGTCGGAGGACAAAAATGAATAGGGGTGAAAATATTTATAATAAAATTTTCAATAAAAAGGTTCCATACACTTTTGCTGTACAGGCCATAGGTGATGCGTAATCAGCTCCAGGAGTGGGGGGGATGTTTCGGCGTATGGTGCGAAACGTACTCGCGCGCTTAGTTTTCGGCCCATAACTCATAAACGGGTAGTTTTTGGACAAAAATGCATAGAAGGAAATTTGTAGAGCAGAAAATTTCCTTTTAGGACCAATACATTCTTTTGGATTACATCAATTTGGAAAGTCATTATTATTTTTTTTAAATGCACGTACAAGCACTGGGATCTCATTTCCACACCACCCCTGAGGTATGTAGAGTTTTTAGTGCGTTTTTTTGATTGTGGTCTCCCCTATAGGCCTATTCCACCGATCATTGGTTAATAATATTACTCGGAATAAAAATTATCTTCTTTTGTTGATAAAATTTTAGACATTGTCAGTGCCAGTTGCATATTGTATCATGGGCTTATTTTGAAAGTTTTGACTTTGTGAATGAATATTTCACTCATAATAATGTGCCTAATCTTCAATTATATCTTCTTCGTCATCAGTTATTTCTTCTTGTGCATTAAGACAACCTTGACCTTGGCAATTGAGGCACATGCCTGAACATCGTAGACCAGCTTTTGCGCATCCACATCGCTTTCCACACCCCATTTTGCATGAGCAAACAATCAAATTCATCAAGCTTGCTGGAGCTGGCGCTTCTGTTGCGTAAACGGGTGATAAGCTGTTACACCAGAGTCTCGATAGATGAACAATCTCGGGGGTTGCCTGCAAATATGGCGCAATCTACTTGACTGAGTTAGTAGTGCATGCGTCGCTTCAGAGGCGGAGTCGCAACCGTCTCTCGCCCTGCCCCCTGAGAAACTGCGGGGTCCAGCAATTCTAGGAATTCATATAACGCGTGCGATCGCGCGTTCAAATAGCGAGACTCTGGTGTACTATTTTTTTCCAAACCCACTCTTCTGGGTCAAGTTCTATCCCTCTCCACATTTGAATTTGATGAAAAGCACGATAAGAGTGTTGACGAGCAGTGGCACAAGGAGGCGGAAGTCCAGACAAAAGGGCAGCATGACTGGACTGACTCACAGATTTGTTAAGAGAAACAAATCTATAATTATTCATATTAATTTCAGAGGATGGGGCCTTATACAATGCCAAAATGAAGCGCCGCTCCCCCTCTGAAGCTTCATCATGTGTCGAAACAGGGTTGTTGAAAATCGTCACAATATCTTCAAGTTTTGCCAAGAGTATATCCTTCCTGAGCAAAGTAGTCGTGTTTAGTTTTCCGTAACCAAAGAAAGAGGACGTAGTATCACACCCGCTGAATGCATAGGCAAATAGAACTGACTCCTTGAAGTTTGTCAAGAAACCACAATTTTGCAAGCGTTGTGAACTATGAAGTCGAGATTTAACATTTCCTTACCCTTCTTTTAAAAAGAATATATCTTTATCCGCTGGAGAGAGAGCAGTTATTAAAACAAGAAGATGGACATCTTGTCCGACTACAACATACTTATTATAATCAAACTGTGTTATAGCAGTCTGAACAATTCTTCGTAATAAGTTCAGGTATCCATCTTTGCGAATTTCACTCACTCGTCTAAGATTGTCAATTCCACTTTTTAATTCGACTGTCTCACCTACACTCAAACTTTTTTCGCATATAAAACATTTAATTGTTGAAGCCATGATGAATTTCGAAATAGAACTGCCTCATAGTACATCAGCATCATTACTGCTTACTCTGTAGAACAAGTGCATAGAGAGGGTCCCTTTCTTGAATCTACAGGGTGTAGTATTTATGGGGTTCCGTATGCGAAGAAGAGTTTATCACGTCAGTTGAGGATGATTGGGACCCTTAAAAACTAGTTCATCACGTACAAGCCATTCCCACCCGCAGATGGGTCTGGACCCTCGTAAAAAATCTGAAGTGGTCTAGCCTAGCGCGAGTCTAGCCTCTTATCGGCACTCCAACTTTCATTTTTTATGTGATATATTTTTAAATATAAGAGTTCAAGGGCTGAGTAAAGCAATCTCTAACAGAAATAATGAGTTTTATAAGAAAACTTACAAAAGCGATTTTTGAATTGTTATATATTTAACTATGGAATGTTAAATTATATTTTTGAAAGAATTTAATCTTTCGTTTGTAAACTGCAATAAAAAAAACGCACCAAAAACTCTCCCTTACAGGTAGGTGGGAATGAGATCCCAGTGCTTGACTTCCCAAATTGATGTACTGCAAAAAATGTATTGGTCCCAAAAGGAAATTTTCTGCTCTACAAATTTCCTTCTATGCATTTTTGTCCAAAAACTACCCGTTTATGAGTTATGGGCCGAAAACTAAGCGCTCGAGTACGTTTCGCACCATACGCCAAAACATCGCCCCCACTGCTGGAGCTGATTACGCATCACCTATGGCCTGTACAGCAAAAGTGTATAGAACCTTTTTTATTGAAAATTTTATTATAAATATTTTGACTTCTATTCATTTTTGTGCTCCGACGCACCCTTTCGTATATAATAGCCAAAAACCAGCGCTACTACCCGTATAAGGGATGTTTTTCGAGGCTAGGGGTGTATGCGGCGCCGATCCGATGGGGAACTTTTTTGGTATTCATTTCTAATGCCTTCAGGGACATGATTGTGAAGAAAAAAAAACTTTACCTTTTTTTTCTGGAAATCGACCTTTTTCGAGCTAATTTCCCCGGACTAGCTAAGGTCGTTGATTACAAAAAGGTGGAATGGGCCGTAGGGTCATTCTGTCCCTTTAAATCACCAGGAGCGGATGGCATTTATCCAGTGCTTTTACAAAAAGGCATGGATGTAGTCGTCCCTCCTCTGACAAAATTATTTAGGGCAAGTATAGCCCTTAAACACGTGCCATCGGCATGGAAGGATGGCAGAGTGGCCTTCATACCCAAACCTGGGAGGGAGGGTTACACTGCTGCCAAAGATTTCCGACCGATCAGCCTAACGTCTTTTATCTTGAAGACGCTGGAGAAGCTGGTCGAGAGATACATTAGGGATGAGGTGCTCTTGGCCTCCCCGCTACATAAAGGGCAGCATGCTTTCCAGGCAGGCTGTTCGGTAGAAACTGCGCTTCATGCTGTTGTGGCAAAATTGAAGCAGCAGTTGGAACAAAAGGGGTACGCTGTGGGCGCTTTCTTGGATATAGAGGGTGCTTTCAGCAATACTCCTCCAGAAGTCATCTGTCGAGAAGCTTTGAGATGTGGTGTGCCGGACCAGCTAGTTTGCTGGATAGGAAGCATGCTGCATCGAAGAAGACTCGAAACCAGATGGGGTGAAGGCCTAGTAAGGGGGATAGCTCCGCGGGGTTGCCCACAGGGGGGTGTCCTGTCGCCCCTCCTGTGGTGCATTGTAGTGGACGGCCTTCTTCGAAGGCTAAATAATGAGGGGTACTATACTCAGGGATACGCGGATGACTTTGTAATCCTAGTCAGGGGGGCTCATCTGGATACGCTGATGGGTCTTATAAGGTCGGCGCTGCGCATCGTAGAGCTCTGGTGCGATAGCTCAGGGCTCTCGGTAAATCCGGAAAAGACCAATCTGGTCATTTTCACGAGAAATTATAAAGTTCCGAAAGTTGACGCTCCTGTATTCTGTGGTGGGAAGCTGACTTGTTCAGACTCGGTTAAATATCTGGGAGTAATCCTAGATGGCAACCTGAGCTGGGCAAAGCACCTGGAGACCCAATGCAGGAAATTTGTCATGACTTTTTGGATGTGCAGGAGAGCATTTGGGTTGACGTGGGGGCTAGGGCCTAAAATGCTTGCATGGCTCTACTCTGCTGTCTTAAAACCCAGGCTCCTACATGCGGCCGTGGTCTGGTGGCCACGGGTGGAACTTAAAACAATGCAGGACAGGCTGCGAAGATTACAAAAGCTAGCATTTAGGGGCTTGACTGGAGCAATGAGGACTGCGCCCACAGCGGCGATAGGATTCATGCTCTGTGAGGAACCCCTACATGTGGCGATAACCGCTAGAGCGGCACACGCGATGGGCCGTCTGGCAAGAGCAAATAGATGGACTCCGGGGACTAGACACACTAGACTCCCGAGTGATATCAGCGCACTGCCGATTCTACAGATGAGGCAAGATAAAATAACAAAACGCTTCAACTTCGCCAAAGCTTTCCGCGTCTGCATCCCAAGCAGGGATCTGTGGAAAGCTAATGGTAACCCACTACTCCAGGGGGAAATTTGGTATACAGATGGCTCCAGGGGAGAGGGAGGGTCAGGAGCAGGAATTTATGACAGCAAGAGAGGGAAAGGTATAGGGATCACACTTGGGTGACACGTTACTGTCTTCCAGGCGGAGGTCCTGGCCGTCCTTCGCTGTGCTGAAATACTAATAGAGCAAAACGCTGCTGGCAAACAGATTACGATCTGTTCGGACAGCCAAGCGACACTAACTGCAATAGGGAAACCAGACATAACATCAGAGCTGGTTTGGGAATGCAAAAAAGCATTAAACCAACTTGCAGAAAAAAACAAAGTGGCTCTCATATGGGTCCCTGGTCACACAGGGATCAAGGGCAACGAAAAGGCGGACCAGTTGGCGAAACGCGGTGCAGCGAGCGAATTCATAGGGCCGGAACCGGTACTGGGAATAGCGTCTTGCTGTGTCGGGATGGCCATTAAAAGCTGGATCCGAACAAAACACCGGAAATGCTGGGAACAAACCCAGGGTTGCCGTCAGGCGAAATCCATCCTGGGGCATACCTATAGGATGGGCAGAGCTAGGGAAATCCTGGGTTTACCCAAGAAAGATATAAGGACAGTGGTACGGACCCTAACAGGGCACAACCACTTGAACTATCATATGCACAAAATGGGGTATAACCCCACGACAGAGTGCAGGAAATGTGGCAGGGATGACGAAACATCCCTGCATGTATTATGCCAGTGCCCGGCATTAGCTAGGCTCAGGCAACAGACCCTCGGGGCCCATTTTATGGACACAGAGGAAATTGCAACACGATCAGTGGTCGACATACTGGGCTTCGTCAAGAGGTCTGGATTCGACTGCTGAGAGTGAATAAGTAAGGGCGTGGCACAATAGGCTTTATAGCTTGAGCGCCAGGGGAGCTCTCCATGGGCTTCCCACCCGCATTAAAACTAACTAACTAACTATATTCCAAATCAGGTAATAATTGAAACTCAAAAGTATTTTTCGAAACTTCCAACTTTATCCAACAAAAAAACATTTTTGGGTCGCAAAAGGTATTTATAAAATTGTTGACAGGAGAAATTTTTCAAATCATAATGTATCTTATAATGTATCGAAAAGATTCGACAGACAAACGATTTCTTTCGTCACTCCATTGTACATTAATTAACGAAAAAATTCTTTCTATAGTCGCAATATGTGCTGGAATGGAAAAGAAAAACTGAGAAATAATCAATAATTCTGAACACGAATTTATGTTTGAATTGTGGTTGAAAAACACTGCTATTTTGTAGCTCGGGTCACGTTTGAAAAAATCAGCGTCTTGTTCTTTCAAAAAATTCTTTAAATTGACATATTGATCGAAAATTATTGATCAGTTGATGGCAATATTTCTCATTATCAAGTAATTGATCGTTTTTTCAATATTTTCGTGCTTAAGTTCTTTTTTTTCTCGAAAGTTAAACCATTCAAAAACTCGAAATTCCGAAAAGGAATGAGTCCATTGCAGAAAATAATTTTTGGTTGCCTGATAAACTTTCGATGCATTTTGTAAGAGAAAATCGCATTTTTTCTCATGGCCATCTTTTTATAATTTAGACAGTTGGGTTTTTACCTCCAGCTGTAGGAAATTTGAGTCAATTTTTTCATTCAAACATTCAACAATGCTATTGATCTGAGCTGAAATTTCCAAGACACTGTCTTTTGTCTCTCTCTACAATTTGCATTTTTTTTGTGAATTACAGCCATGCTAGAGCGGTTGGTACTGGGTAGCTACCCGATACCCCCGATACCTACCCATGGAAGATCAAAAAAAGTAAAATATGCCATTTTTGTCAGAAAGGAGGACATTTTCAACGAAGGGAGGACTCGGGAGGATCAGGCGGTGAAGGAGGACATATCCTCCTGAAAGAGGACGTTTAGTAACCCGAAGTATAAAGCTAGGGATAATATTGCGGAATTTTCCGTAACGGCAGCCCGGAACAATTACTATCCAAATATACTCAAATATTGTTAAAGCTTCTTGTTAGTATCGAGACTTAATATAAGTTAGCATGTATGTATATAACATATTTTAATAAACAAAATGGATTGGAGTGAAAATAAAATAAATCGAATTATTTAACAAGGTTTTTATTTTGAAACAATGTTACATGACATGCACAAGTTAGAAATTCAGAATTTTCCGGATGTTAAGTTCGACCCTATTCAAATCCAGTCATTTCCAGATTTGCCAGCTTGTGTGATTAGATTGGTTTCATCTTGTTCTCCACATTGAGGTAGAAATTGTTTACCAAATTGCTCAGATTCTTCGATGTTGTGGAGTTGGTTAGTTTTATCTTGTTTCACTCCTTAAACTACTGGTACATTTCCTTGCTGTCCAGATTTTTTATCATTCTCAACTATTTTATCCTGTTCAGATTTCTTATTCTTTTCAGTTTTTTTATGGGACTTTTTGTGCGATTGATGTTTCTTTATCTTTTGAGCTTCTCTAGCTTTTTTAAGCTGTTCAGATTTTTTCAGCTGTTCAGCTTTTGTAGCTTGAACGATCTTCTCACCATTTCCGAAATTTAAAGGAAGATCAGGATCAATAAATGGCTTAGGTGTAGAGTCATCACCACAAAAACCAGAACCAACATAACAAGGGCCAATACGTTCATTGTCAAAATCTGGACGCTTTAACTCTTCCGATGAAGATAGATCTTTAACAAAAAATCAGAGAATAGTGGATTAATGTATATTTTTTTTAATATTAGGGGTGTTCAATTATGCATAAGGCTTCCAACTTCGAGTTGGGACAAGTCGGATTGTTTTAAAGTCAAATCGATTCGACTCGAACAGAATCGAGCTACCAGAGAGTTCAAAACCTTCACGTTTGAAAAAGCAACTTTATGTTAACGAAATTTCCATGAGATTCGGTATTACGGGGCTCGAAAATAAACCCAAACCCGATCCGACATGAACAGATCGAGCTCGACTTGATTTGTTCGAACTTCCGAGTTTTTTTCACACCCTTTTTAAATATGAACCAAATTAAATGATCAAATAATTTATAAAACAATAAATAAGTAGAAAATCCATAATAAAATATGTAACATGGTTCAGGTAAAAAAATCCAATATAGCTAAGGGCATATGGCTGGAACCTTTCTGTTTTCAATACGAAAATAAATCTACAATTTTTCAAGGCGGATATTACTAAATCAGTTAAAGGTGCTATTTAAGGTTATCCAGTGATTAGACATACAGAAATAGATATTTAAATAGATATTCATGATTATTATTAAACAATATTGCATTATGTGAAAGAAAACGATCTATCCGAACTGATATTTATTTCAAAACATTTGGCTGTCGGTTATGTAATAATTTTGCTTTTTTCTCTCTTTGCTTTGCCATATTCGAGGTCGATTTATTTGTGAAAGGATCCATCGTCGAAAAAAGCTAACTTCTAGGCTATAATAATTTGGCGGGCCACTTTAAGGTCACGCAATTGCGTTCCCGTTCCATTCAAGCGGGCCACCAGGATAGTAATGATAAGTTAAATTTTACTAATTTAGATTCAGCGAATACAGACAATAAATTTTTATTTGATTTGAATATATATATATATATATATTTTTTTTAAATCACGTAAATCGTCATTATTATAAATAACACAAATTTGTACTTATTTTCAGAGTACTATCATTTTGAAATAAAAGAACGCAGTTAAAGAAACAACTTTTTAAAATTTGAAGAAATTTTTTTAATTTAATTTAAATTATTCTTCGAAAATAGTTTTCCCCGGACCCCATTTTTATATATTGAGATTTGTTTGCTAGAAGCTGCGTATTATTTAAATAATAATCATTGAAAGGAATGTTGCAAATAATTAAAAAATAAATGCAACGAATGGATTTACTCATTAATCTTAATATTATAATAACTTTTAGATACAATTAAATCATTATTGAACTTTTAGATTATGTACAGGCAAAATTTTTCAATAAATAAGTAATTATTTTTAAAAATTGCCTTAATAACAGCCAGATAAATTCCAAAGGTTTTCAATATATTGAAAATTTTACAAAAAACTTGTTTGGCAATTAAGAAATAATTATACTAACGAATGAATATCGCAGAGGTAAAGAGCAGAGCGGCAAAAAAGAACTCCATTTTCTGTAACTAGAGGAATCACTCTTTTTTGGAATCGTTGATAACGGATACATTTTTTAAACTCTACCCGCTCTTATATACCTTATAATTGCTCAAGAAGTAACGAACTTAGTGCAGATGATGAAAATTTATGATTATAAATCACGTGTATTTCATAAATCTATATGGTTTACATCAGCTGCGTCACAATAATTTTTAGAATGTATAATTAAGGCAGAACGCCAACTGTTTATTTCTTTATATCAAAACCATGGTTAATGATGCATGACATAATTGCCTTTTGCTTGAACACGCAGATACTATATAATTTTGCGTTATCAGTTTTGTAAACAAAGACGGCAGATCGTAATTATTATGTACATCATTTTACCTGAAAATATTTTTTAATATTTCCACATCTCAGAAACAAAAGCATTTACATCGGGATAATTCCAAATTTTATTTATTTGAAATTTGAATTTTAAGATTAAACACTGAGAAATTCTGGATTGAAACCTTCACTTTTGCACAATTTCATATTGAAAGTATTCTACATTGGATAGATTTAGTTTAAAGATATTCCAAGTGAAAAAATATCAAATTGGAGGTCTTGAATACTAACTGATTTTTTGAATTTGTTTTTTAAAACTGAATAATAAAAAAAAATTTAATTGTATTTAATTGATGATTTCAATCTCAAAGCTTTTAAAATTGCACATTAAAAAATTTGAAGTGAATAAAATTGAATAACTTCAAACTAAAATCATAGTAATTTAAAAAAGTTAAGGTGCGAAAACTTTCCAAATCGCATGATTTTAGGTGATATAAAGTAAAAATTGGAAGAGATACTAATACAAGAGTCTTGTGGCAGCAAAATCTGCTATTCAAGACACTAATTACACTATGTTATCATACGGTCCGAATTTTTTGCAGAAAACACACTCCTTGCTCCTTTAAATTCTAAAGTTTTCAAAGTTTGAGAGGTTTGACTTCCTCGTATAGTTTTTTTTATTTTTTGAAAATTTTGAACATCTTCAAAATCATATAACTTTTTTCATTTTCATCAAAATTAAAAAATCCATGACTAGCCAAGCTGAAGAAAAATAAAATTAAAAATGTCATTAGAATAATTTGCAATTATTTTTGTCACAATCTATAGACATTGGCAAACATTTCTAAAAGTTGAAAAAAATTAGTTTCCAAATTTTGAAATTGCTCTAAATTTTTTAATCTTGGTCAAAAATATCTGGTTAATGAACTCGATTTTCATTTTGGGACCCTAAAAAGTGTATCAAGAGCTGATTTGAAAGGGCAAATATGTGAGATGGTGCGAAGTTCAATAAAAATGTATACATTTTTTACATGAAAAAGATGCATTAAAAAGTGACATCAAAGACAGGAGATCGAAAGGGTTATGACAGACAAACGTTTATTCTTCAGCCTGCTGGCCTTGCAAAATTGACTCGCTTACACTAGGGTAAAAAATCTTTAAATTCTTCATTTTTGTAAATTGAATGAACTTTCACATTTTAGATAAAAGGTAACTAAAGAGATAGCCAAGAGTAAATATATATCTAAACTTATTCTATTTTTCACGATATCAGGACCACATAAGCTTGCACTTTTTTGACTCATTTTCCCAAGCATTCGCTTGTTCTCTTCTTATTTTTGCATTATTTGATATAAATTTTGAAGTATCTCTGTTTGATTGTCCTACTTTTTTGTGTCCTTTAATCTATTGGCATAAGAAATCACTTCCCTGTGAATGTTTATAGAAGTTGTACCAGTTTTAAACATTAAAAAAAAAACACTTCAATCATGATTTTTTTACATGCTTACATGGTTTGATCATATATAGAACCACTTCTCAAAAATGTTTATTGCGCAGCAGTTACTTTAACTGTAACTCTTACAGTAGAGCCCTAATATCAATAACAGTAAACAGCCAATTTTTCACATTTTGGACAAAAAAAACTAAAAAATGTTATCCAAAAAGTTTTCTTTCTATTAATCTTATCAGGATCGCATAAGCTCACAGGAAAATTGTAATAATCATAACGTGAAGCTGTCCATTTTTAAACTTTTGACGTTTTAGCAAAAAATGAATTAAAATGTGGCATTTAATTGAGCTTTCGCTCTTTTCCCCCCGACATCAGTATCGCAAAGGCTTTCAAATAAGCAAAACACGTTATTTTAACCCTTACAGAAGGGTCGCAATTACAATTACAGGAAGATGTATATTTTTTTATGTTCTACATTTTTGAAAAAAATTAATCGAAAAGTGAGATTTAATTGAGCATTCTGTTTAGTTTTCCTGACATCAGAACGGCATAATCTTTCAAATGAGCCATAAAATATCCCTGTAACCCTCACATGAGAGCCACAATTTCAATCACAGGAAACACCCTTATGCAATTCTATATATGGATTTAAAGTCAGAACATAATTCCTTTCATTTTCCTATTTTCTTACGATTTCAATAAATTCTTGGCCACTTCCCTATTTCTCAAACCATTCATCGCGTAATTATCAAAATATATTTTTACATTCTCATTCTAATGAGAAGGTTTTATGTGAAAACTGACTATCGCGGATTTCTTTAAATCTCAACGTTTCGAGACCCCGCGCATCCGAAAAAACAGGTTTTTTAACAGTGTCTGTCTGTCGTTGTCGTCATTGTTTCCTGTATACCGGATAACTTTTGAAAAACTACTCGGATTGGATTGTGCTTTGGCACACGTTTTAAGGGACCAAAAATAAAGGCCGAATTCATTAACAAGCTATTTTTGATAAATATTCAAAAAGTTAGAGCATTTTCAAATTTTTGAAAACTTCTTCTTTAAGATTCAAAAATTATATGTAAGGCTATTCGTAGCAATCGAAAAGTCGAACAATGACGTTGAAAAGGAGAAGAGGTTTGGCCAACATGATTTCTGTGACCAGACACATTGGTGCCTTCCCGGCCCCACGAGACGTTGGAAAAGGGTAGGGATTTGGCTAATATTATTTCTGTGACTAATTTGAATCTCGTAATTAGACAGGAAGTTACAGGTTTTTAAAAATACGCCTGCCCAATCTATGAAGAAAACAAGTTGTAAAATAAGAGGCAAATAAATAATTTTTAAGTTTTTATTACAAAAAAGAATATCCACAAAAGAAAGCGATTGATTAAAAAAATGATTTCCTTTGAGGTTTATTTATTATTTATTCATAACTGAAAAGCCAAAGAGAAGTTGAAAATTTCAGAAAAATTGCGAATTTCTAGCATCATTCAAAGAAAATATTATTAAAAATAATAATAAATTGTTCAAACAATTATTTTTGTTGACTTGAATTAATTATTACCTCACCTTAATTGATAAGTGGACAATAAGTGGGAAATTTCAGAAAAAATCGCAACTTTCAGCATTATTTTATGAGAATATTGTTACAAATAATAATATATTGTTCAGACAATCATTTTTGTTAACGTGAATTGATTATTGCCTCGTTTTAACTAAAACTTGAAAGTCGGTTGAAAAATTAAGAACAAACCACGACTTTCTATATCTATTCTGAGAGAATATTGCAATAATGAACAGTTAAAATAATTTTATTGAACATCTAATTATCGATAAGAAGTAATGCTTCATGTATTATAAATAATTTCCACTAAATTAAGCCGCAAAAAATTATAATTATTGCTAAGAACTCGTGCGGGCACGCTCTTGATCTTCGCGCTCGTTTTCGTACGTTTAATGCATGCATTTCTACTGCATTTATTCAAACATCATAAATATTATGACTTAAATCAAAAACTGTGATTTAAACTCCTGGA
The DNA here is from genome assembly GCA_932195095.1 of Andricus curvator. Lineage (NCBI taxonomy): Eukaryota > Metazoa > Arthropoda > Insecta > Hymenoptera > Cynipidae > Andricus > Andricus curvator. The sequence goes on from CAKNYM010040796.1 coordinate 28,143, forward strand.
AGACTACAGTCATAAATTAGAACTAAAATTGTTTTTCAATTTGTTTTTAAAGACAGTTCTCAATGCACCTTCGGCTTTGACGGCTACATTCTCATAGCGACACTCGTGCTTCGCGCTCTACACTTAGGTTATACAGACGGTTCTCTTTAAAAAATAAAACGATGTGGACAACATGAAACGTAATATCAAAAGTAGGTATCTTTTTCAATATAGTTTTAATAGAAAAATGTAAGTTTTTTTTAACTTACCAGAGATATTAAACCATAGGCTTTGAATCCGTTCGTTCAAAGTTCGGTTCTAAGTCAACTCTACAAAAATTTGTAGTCAGTTTGAAATAGTACATTGCGTGACTAGTGTGAAGAGACGGTTTTTTTTAAACGAGCGCAATGTTTTTGTAACGAGTGGTAGGTGACACACAAAAACAAAAGTTGCAAAATTTAAAAAATGAACCAACTTTCTGAATTTTGACCTAATTGAAAAATATTATTGGGATAATTTCGAAATATATTTGATATCTAGTAAAAATTTTGATTCAAATTTCTTAATCTTTCAGAAAAATAGTTCTTTCTGTTTTTTGAAAATTTTCAAAATGTTGAAAAGCATTTAACTTTTTTAATTTTTATTAAAATTAAAAATGCCATTCAAATAATTTGCCAGTCTTTTTGACATGCATCAGAAAATTTGACAACTTCAGTTTTGGAGGGTTATTTGTTCGATACAGTAGACCCTTGCGAAATACGATGGCCTTATCCGAATGATTATATATATATTTTTAGGGTGGGCTGAAAAACTGAATTTCGTGCGTGTTGAAAATGCAAAAAATTGAATCTACGCGTAAAATATATGAAAAAATGAACTCTTACAGTAACCAATTTATATATATATATATATATTAGGGTGGCCAAAAATATACATTTTGGAATTTTCGACGCGCGTCGACGCCAAATTGTTCTCGCATAGAAACAAATAAATACATATTTTTTTATTTTGAAATAAAATGATTTTTAGTACTTTGTAAAGTATTTTGAAGTTTTCTCCCAACGTAAGAATTAAAACAGAAAAGTTTCAAGAGAACCTGAAGCGAGCCCTGAGATTTAACCCAGACGGCAGTTTTAGTGTTATTACTCTGTTATTCAACTCATTGAAGTCAAGTATCCCCCTAGGGTGCGGGTATTGTAAAAAAATTAGTTGGTTCCCCAGAAAGTGCGAAAAAAATTGGGGAAATGTGCTGGGTTACAGGTTTGGGCCTGTAGCAGGGAGCTTTATGGTCGAGCCTGCATCTGGAAGTCCTAAGACTTTAACAATAAGCCACTCTGAGTTCAACTTCGCCGCCATAAATTCTTCAGGATCGGAGAAAAGCTGCTGTTGGACTGAAATTTTTCATTTTCACTTATTTTCGTAATCGCTTCAAAACTATAATTTAAAAAATAATGAACATTTTTTTCACAAATCTGTTCTCAATATCCTCATAAATGCTTCTTGAAAATTTCAAGTTAAAAAATCATATCAAAGGCTCGCTACGAGTCTACAAATATTGTAATTTTATACAACTTTCAAGGTGTCTCAAATTTGTTTATAACTTTGTTGGTGTATTAAAATTTGACAAAATGCATCTTTACTGAGGAGAGAACAAGTTTGTAAAAGGGTAAATAAATTGACTTGTAATTTCTTGAACAAAATCAAGGAAGTAAAAAAAGTATACGTTTTACGTGTTAAAATCCATAAGACACAAAAGTTGATTTACAAAGTACTAAAAATCATTTCATTCCAAAATAAAAAAATACGTATTTATTTGTTTCTACGAGAGAACAATTTGGCGTCGACGCGGGTTGAAAATTCCAAAATGTGTATTTTTGGGCCACCCTAATATATATATATATATCCCGTGTGGGGTTGCTGTTCCCCCATCGGGCCCCTTCTCTAGGTTGCGGATAGGGGAACGCCTCTCAGATATGGGTGGTACCCGGGAAATCAAATACCCGGGGCGGACAAAATCCAGCTAGGGGAAGGAACCCCGAAATAAAACCAGAAATGAGTAGGTATGTTAAAAACAATATACCCCAAGGGAGTAGCAATCTTCCCACTGATTCTGATCGGGTTCCAGCCCCGTTGGTCAGTGCTGGTTCCATGGATTTTGGGGGGAACCAGACATACTTGGAGAGGAGCGTGTGTGAGGAGCTTGTAGGTCCTTTGAACGTCACAGAAGAGGAGAATCGGCATGACCATCCTCTCTTCCGATATATGTGGGAGGGCTTTGAGTCGAAGAATAAAAAATTGGAGGAATGCCTGGAGGAGTTGCAGGAAGTTATTGGAGAGCTCAAGAGTTTCAGCGACTCTAAGAGCAATATTTGGCTTCCAGTGCGGAAGGGAATCGGAGATGCGGCAAAGCAGCTCAACGAGATGGACGTTGGAATAGATGGCGTAAAGATAGAATTTCGGATGATCAAAAACTGTTACCACGACACAATTGTCGAAAGGGTGCAGGAGGTGAAAAAAAGAGCAAGGCGCGGAGTAATGACCTGCAAAGGGGTTCAAACTATGGAAGAAGCCGGGGAAACACTCGCTCTCACACCTAGGAAGAGGCCGAGAGACCCCACACTGAGCCCCTCTGAGTCTGCTACGCCAAGGACTAGGAAAAAGAGGTTAAAGTCCCGGAACCACGTTCCGAAGACTTCAACCCCTAAATCAGAAGAAAGGAGGACGAAGGTTGAAACAAAGAGCATCGCTTCACAGAAGAAGGAGAACAAGAGGCGAACTAGTCCCGAGGAGGTTATTGTAAAACCTGCCGAGGGTTTAAGCTACGTAAGGTGAAACCTGACACCCTTGGTGTTAAAATTAAGGGTATCAGAGAAACCAGGAACGGGGAGGTCCTTGTGGAAGTAGGACCTGCAGTGGACGGCAGATTGAAGCTGTCCGCTGCTATTAGAGAGGTTATTGCAGAAGGAGATAGTGCAAGGGAGCTCTTCCCTCGCACTGAGGTCGAGGTCTTGGACCTCGACACCACAACTGTTGTGGAGGAGGTTGAGGCTGCGGTCAAGAAATGTCTTGAAGCTGAACAGCTTGAACGCTGAAGGCATTCGTCGGACTGACAGAAGAACAGGCGCAAAAAATAGTACAAGCAGGACACCTGAAGGTTTGATGGGTGTCCTGTCATGTACGAAAAAAGATGGAGGTGATGCGCTGCTATCGCTGCCAAAGCTTTGGCCACATGGCAGCTACCTGCCAAGGTCCCGATCGGACAACAGACTGTTGGAAGTGCGGCAAGGAGGACCATAGGGCTACGGACTGCCCAAGCATACCGCAGTTCCAGCTCTGCGCCACTGATGAAAGTAAACCCCGGAGCGACCATCTACCGGGGTCAATGAGGTGCAAGGTGTACAGGGAGCAGCCCCAACGAAGAAGCCTCCCAGAAGACAAGTATAACCAGCTTCACCCAGTCATGATGTCGAAAGCCGACGAGCCCGTTGTGTGACATTGCGCACTAATGAGGACGATAGGTACATCCTGGCTGGGCAGGTCCAGGAAGAATCCCAGAGGAAGTCCAAGTTGGCACAAAAAGATTAGCGCCGAGGCACGGCCTTACTCCCATGTCCTTGAAGTAATGCGAAAGCGTTTCTGAGGACATGGGTTGGCAGTAAAGGGTGGTGTTTTTTAGTGGGTCGTTGATGGCATCACTATAATGATCAAATGAATATCTCCGTGTATATTCCTATATATTGAGATCATTGTAGTGATGACATCAGCATCCCCACACTACCGAGAAGTGCGGACCCTTCTCGGTGTGTTATAAGAACATTTTTCACCAGCCCTAGTAAAAAGAAAAAAAATGCATACAGAACTATATGCCTGAAGAATTTATAGAAGTACCTATTTGAAATTGACAATATATGTATGTATGTATACCATTAAGCCATTTCCCTTTCAGGGTAGGCGTGACACTACCCGATTCGGGTAGTGTTTCTAGGTGGATAGTTTTCTTGTAGTTATAAATAACTACAAGTGTGGGCTCACCACACCCACGATGTGCCAACAGCACTCAGTATTCTTGAATGGTCACCCATCCAAGTACTAGCCGCGTCCAACGCTGCTTAACTTCAGTGATCTGACGAGAACTGGGTTTTTCAGCGTGGTATGGCCGTTGGTATATATATATATATATATATAAAATTAAAACTTGATGAAACATTTTTTTCAATCTAAATTTTATCTTTTTTTAATTCCGTGCATAAAATTACCTCAAGAAAAATTTTGAGATGCCTTATTTTCCAAAAAAGGCGGATTTAACTCAAGAATTGTGAATGAAGGGCCACACTGCATACGGGCATAAGTGCCAAATTTCGAAAATGCGTTTTATTGTCCTGAAATAATTTTTTTAATCTATCTCATATTGGTCCATGTCAAGCGGATCAAGAATTTTCTTTTCGGAAAGGGTGTTACGTTGCAACGTAACATATAATATTTTAATATCATACACGAGAGCGAAAGCTTTTTTTCTATTGGCCGAACGAACGGCAAGAAGCGGGGAGAGAAGGGATGGAGCGGAGTACGGGTTCGCAAGCAACGTTGGCGCGTCACCAGTCACGAGTTAGCTGCGATCGATCGTAGCAAAAAGTGTAGTGTAGATCTCCGAATCGGCGTGTCCCACAGGATTTATATGATATATCCTTTTTTCTGATTTTGTATTTACTCATTTTATCATTGATTTATTCTCTGTCACGTAACAATATATCGATCAGGTTTCACACGAAACCTCTTCCCCTTTATTCGACAGTAATGTCAGAATAAAGGGTGAATTCCTTACGGGAAAAATTCCCTACGGGAAATCTAACAGTACCATTGGTACTGAAACCAAACCGGTGCAGACAAAAACGTCTCACCCCAAAACCAATCACATTCTCAGAACCGAAGCTGATTTCTCTCGTTTGTTTGTCGCATCGCATTTCGGCATTGTAGAACATATTCTCGAACCACGTGGCGACGCCAACATCGCGTTATTTGCTCGCGCGTAAATTACCGATATTTATCCCGGTAAATTAATTTTGCAATGCCAGGTATTTGTTAAACTCTCTTTCTTCTTGAAATTCACTTTCATCCATGCATAGCTTCTGTATCGTAGTCATAATCGTTTGAATAAATCTGGGTTTTTTGTGCCATACGGCTTTTTCCCATAACACGTGCTTTATTACTTTTTCTCCTCTCTTTAATTTAGTAACTTACATTAGTCAAGGTATTTTTTTTCGATTTAAACTAAGTTACCAAGCCACCAATGGCAAGGTGATTCGCAACAAGACAAAGGGATTTGGCTGTAACTCAGCGTATACAGTCCTATATTAGTATAGAAAATTACCCCCAAGTATTTTTCAAAAATTCAAAAAAATGGTGGAGATATCTTTGGTTCTAATTGACCGAATAAACTTTCCAAGATCTGAAGTTGTTTGCGATGGAATTTAAATTTAAACAAACAAATTTTCATGGAAAAAAAGCTTCTCACATTTTTTTGAAAACTCAAAAAACTAAGATCGCGTTTTTGAAAATAAGTATTCTTGAATTTTTTTGTCAAAATAAGCCAAAAGTGTGCTTTACTAGTCCTGTGAGTTTTATCTTGGTACTGCCAGTGGTTTGCGAGAAAAAAAAATAAATCGTAGGGTGCTACATGATGAAGCGAAGCGCCGCGGCTAGAAGTGCACGGGCGTAGCGCATTATGCGACTGTTCAGACTGTTAAAGTATTTCTTTAAATAATTAGGCTCCACGCAGTGGGACTCCGATACCGTGTCGAAATTCGAAATCGAACGGACTTCTTTTTCTTACGTGTCGAGATAGAAAGAGATTCGTTCAATTTTCGACTTCGAAACAGCATCGGAGTCCCACTGCTGGTCTCCACGCTGTATAGATCACTCTCAGTAAAATGATGGACTACAATATGATCGAAACATTAGGGTGGGAATCCGATGGCTCTATCTGATCGATAGAATCTCTTCTTTTCTATAAAATGAAATTAGAGAGAGATGTTCGATCATTTTTATGGGGACGGCGATTTGTCAAACTCAGCTCAGAGGGCAGCACCGTGAGTGGAGGTATACCTTGTACACAAGAACAAGGCATTGTCTACGGTTTCCTTAGTTTTTTGTTATTTGGAAAGAGATTTGCTCCTTTATTTGTACACCCAAATGCCACATGCACACCTAGCATTTCTAAAATAGTGCTTGAAGCAATCCTCTTAATGCTGCGTTATGAATGGTTAGGAAGGACTGATATAATTCGAATAGCAGACGTTACCACCGTTGGAACCGTCGTCTTGTGTATCTCCACGCGCACTAGCGACCCTAGCGGCCTCAAGTGTCAGTCGCCGTCCCCATACGATCAACTGCAATTCCCTCTTTCTATCTTATGGGTCGGAAAGAGAGAGAGGCGATAGTTGATGATCGAGAAGTCCAACTTGCTTACTGTCGACCATTGCGCCTTTCATTCTGATTCATAAGATAGAAAGAGAGATTTGATTGATTAGATTAGCGGCATCTAAATCCCATCCACAGTACGCACAAAGAAAGGTATCAAATGAATGGGACTAAACTTTACTTTTTAGGTGAAACTTCTTTTGGGACGGGAGCGAATCGAAAAAAACGACCGAACGTACGGACGGAATTCTCTGTCTCTCTCTTACAAGTATACTTTCCATACCTTCTCTCTGTAGTCGCGTCTCCGTTCTGTCCGGCCATTCGTAATTGCTCTAGAGACTCCTCTTCGATATCATCACTATTCCCCCGCTAAGCAAAGCCTGTACATGCTCTCTCCCTCTGCACTCTTTTCTATGAGATGCCCCCACTACTCCACCACTATGCAAGCTCCTTTTCACTCATGCGCGTCCTCAATGTATTTGTGTACTCTATATGACGCCGTGCGCACGTAAAGTTTTACTTCTGTCGTGCGGCCCCACTGTCACACACATTTTTTTTAATGACTTTGTAACAAACCTTTTCAGACTACAAGTTTATTCGAAAATTAGTTTCTACTTTCCAAGAACCAATCAGGAAAAAAACTGGAGCGCATGCGCAGTTTGCGCTCCGTAGCAGAGATGGCAAGTGATCGTCAGATGACCGATTTTCGGTCCCCTGACGTTCACCTGACCGGACAAGGAGAAAAAGTGGAAATCATGTTATTATGTCAAAAATTAAAGTAATATTTTTTTAGAAAATTAGCGTTTTTCGCCAATCTTTCAAACAACGTAGGGCGCTAACCTGACGTTTCATAATATGGCTCAAATTCTATTTTTCATGAGAAGGACATGGAAACTGGACTGAATCCCATACAAAATAAATGTTTGATGGTAGTGCTCCAAATTTACAAAGGAGTCCAGGCGCACAGCCTCTGTGGGGGCCGCGGTGAAACCTCAAAGGGGCGAATGGGGACGAAGCCCCCTGTAAAGAAGATAAAACCATTTTGAAGGGCACTTTTCGCACTGGAGAGGTTATATTTTTCTTCTTTTTCCAGTTCAAGAATTGTTCATAAGATTTACAATATTTCTCTTTCGATTTTCCGGCAGAAAATTTGATGCAACGACTTCATAACTTCTTTGGTTATCCCAAAGTTACTGTAATCTAAATCTTCACTCATTATTATAAAAATTGGTCAAAAATATTCATTTCATGGTCTAATATGGCGATCCAAGATGGCCGTACGCTGGTAAACAAACATTAGCACGAAAATGCATGGGGCTAAGAGATCCGATAGCTTCTGATACACCACCTTATGATCACGTGTAGTCAAATCAATTACCAATTTTCATGCACAAATATTCGACGCCATGTTGGTTTGACAGCGTATGACGTCATGTTCCATCGGTGTAATCGATTCCTAGCAGAAACGTAACAGGAATTATCGTTCTGTGGTTCAACTGGACCACAAACAGGGTTTGTTTTAGCACCAAAATAGTCGGCGAATCTTTGCCATTCTCAGCTCTTACCGAGAGACCTTCGTGCAACTTCATGTCTCTCGCAAATATTCCACTCACGAATGTGGACCCACCCCCAAAAAAAATTCTCCAAAAAGTTGCTATGCTTACGTAGCACACTTTTCTCCTTACTATTTCTTCGAAAGATATCTTTTAGGGAGATTCGAGAAACAAATCCCCCGCTTTTAATTTGTTACGATTAACCTGAAACCAGAAGTGCAGGCGGGGTTTACGCACAGTTATTTCTTTGTATTTTTAGGTTATCTTACCACTGGTACCAAGAAGTGTGCGCCTTTGAAAGATACTTCTGATTTCGGACTAACTGTAATGCGCAATAACAAGTCTGTTTAAGCCTGTGGATATTGTTTCTCAAATTTCCCTCAAGAATCTCTGCCAATGACGGATTACTAAATACTGTACTCCAAAAGTATAACCCAGTAAATAACCTTTCTGATAGAGATCACTTTTTCATGCATACGTGCTGGAAAATAGCCCTTACGACAAATGGCACTTACTAGGTTATACGTTTGGACAGCCCTAATAGTAAGGAACGCTCCTGGAACGTTCCGCGGGAAACTTCGGAACGTTTTAGCAGAAATTTCCAGCAGTGGGATTCCGATACTATGTCGAAAGTTGAAAAGACCTCTTTTTCCAACGTGTGGAGATATAGAAAGAGAGTTCTTTCGATTTTCGACTTCGACACAGCATCGGAGTCCCACTGCATGAACGTTCTTGGAACGCGTAAAATGTCCGCTCTTGAGAACGTTCCACTGGGACCTAAGGAGAACCTTCCGTTATTGTTATTTTTAACAACAATTATCTCGTAAACCGTAAGAGATAGGTAAAAATGGATGTCATTTTTGAGTTTTGAGTACCGCATATACTACACTATAATATGATATCCTTATCATAAACTGACATCGATTTTGAGCTATCACTTACGGTTTACACGATATTTATTGATAATAACAACAATAACGGTAATTTATATTTGGATCGTTCCTGGAATATTTCCAAACGGCGGACATTTTACACATTCCGGGAACGTTCCGTGCTATTAGGGAGCACAATAGTTCCTCTTTTACCATAGTGGACAAAACCAGAGATACCTCTGAGAATAACTTTCCTGACAAGGTGATGTCATCTTGATTTTGTTCATCTTAGTTTGAAAATTTTTCGACTGAAACTTTACATTGTCATATCAGGGGTGCGATCTGCAGTGGGACTCCAATGTCGTGTTGACAATCGAACGGACCTCTTTTTCTAATGTGTGGAGATAGAAAGAGATGTTCGTTCGATTTTCGACTTGGAAACAGCATCGGAGTCCCACTGCCGATGCCTCAATAGTCAGATTATATCCTATAAGAGGCCGTACCCAAATTACGTAAGACAATTTTCCTTGATTTTTCAACCCTCCTATATCAACGTAAGATACCGTAAGATTTTATAAATGCCCTATCCTTTCTTACGTAAGCTTTTTTGAATGAAATTTAAAAAAAAATTGACTTGTACAAAAACGATAGGTAAAAAACTCACATTTTGCAGAGGTATAAATAATATTTATTTAAATAAGAATTCAATTATACTCTTCATTATCATAAATCAATTTTACTTGACACCGGAACCTTCGAAATGTTTGTTTCTGTAGTGTCTCGTCGTAATCAATTTGCGAATTTGGGATACAAAATGTCATAAAAATCTTATGTAAGAAAAATCTTTTCACTCACACCCATCACGTAAGACAGCGTAAGGAAATGTCAATTCTACCCCTGCCTCCATTGTCTTACGTAATTTGGGTACGACCCCTAATGGTGCTTTCACACCTCTGCGTGCCTGCCTGGGGCAGGCAGAGGTGTGAAAGCACCATAAAGAGGTTGAGTGAGGTTGAGCTCCCCTTCGAGGTCAGAGCGAGCTCAGAGCGAATTGTCGTAAGGGCCCGAGCACAATGGAGACCCGAACCCGAAACCTACCCGAAGATAACTCTTTCCTTTTTTATCGTAGCTACGGTAAAAAAGGACAGAGTTATCTTCGGTTTCAGGTTTCCTGTTCGGGTCTCCATTGTGCTCGGGTCCTAAACGCCACGGAACTCTCCTTCTGCCATATCAGATACGCAACGAGGTGCGATCGAATTCGAAACGATCCTTTGGAAACATTTCTTTTTATCGTATGAAGTAGACAGAGAGCGACCGTTGCTTTTGAACGACAAGTCATACTGAGCGATTCGAAACCAGCAAAACCCTCTCTGCCTATCTCATACGATAGACAGAGAGGCTTCGAAATGATCATTTTAAATTCGATCGGACCTCGCTGACTATCTCATATGGTAAAAAGAGAGATCCGATCCTAATGAATCATCGGAATCCTAACCCAGGGAGAATACATTCTACTTTAAAGGCCGTGGCGACTTTTGAGAGCTGTTTCCTTTTTTGTCACAGAGAGCTATATTTGCAAAATTTATGGTTAAATTGAGCGTGAGCGCAAATAATTAAACAATTTATACATATTGCAAATGTAAACACTCGCCTTTTTCATCTGTAAAGACTAAGGTGTTGGGTCATTGCAAGAAGCAATGACAGTTACTCTTAACTCACGGTAATATTCTCTGTTTACCTATCAGAGCAGGGAATAGCAGAAAGATTACACCCACCATGGGTAGTATTTATCTTCTACCTACACCAGCGAGTAAAAATATGAAATTACCTGCAACAAAATTTACTCCTAGTTTTTTCTGTGAGGGTGATACCGTGAGCCCTTTTCTTGTTTGCATCAAACATCTGCCCCTATCTCTCGCACTGCGAAATTCTCCTGGATACCTCTGTGGCGACCCTAATCAGCGCGAGCATAAGGTCACTCATGTATTTTATATGGACGACCTGAAGATCTATGCCTCTGGTAAAAGCAAACTTCAAACTGCTATAAATTTGGTCAAGAATTACACAGGAGAAATTGAGATGGACATTCATTTGGACAAGTGTGCCAAAATTAATCTGAAGAAAGGAAAGATTATTGGCGTTCACAAGGACCCTGAGCTTGTAGATATAAGTATTATTAGACATCTTAATACTGGAGAGACCTATACATACTTGGGCGTGCTTCAAAGCCGCATTCAGGACGTAACATCAGTGAAAGAGTCTCTCCGAAGCAGATACAAGCATCTACTTCGACAGATTTGGTCTTCCAATCTGTTGGCGTTGAACAAGTTATCTGCGACTGACATGCTTGCCGTCCCGGTTCTACTCTACTCGCTCGGGGTAGTTCAATGGACGAAGAACGAGCCTAAGGCCCTTGATACCACCACACGTAAGATCATGCATATGCATAAAAGCTTGCAAATCAGTTAATCAGTTCCGCGATTATATATTTCACGCCGTCAAGGCGAACGCAGACTTCTGAATATCCAGCGTCTTCATAACCGAATTTTTCAAAGTGCAGCTTACATAGTTGCGAATGGCAGAGTTCCTCTCCTAAAAATGGTCAGGAACCACGAGATGATTGGCGAAGGAGCGTTCCTTTACAAAGCCGCGGAGCAAGCGGCCGAGACCCTTGGCCTGAATTTTAACATCAGAAGTGAGGACAGTGCATTACTCCATCTAGATACTTCACTTCTAAAAGCCGAAGTGAAGAAAGCAGAGGTTGAAAAATTTCGCCAACAGCTACTCGACAAGAAAATGCACGGAAACTTTTACAGAAATGTAGAAAAACAGTCCTTGTCGAAGGAGCAAACTTTTGCTTTCCTTAGATCATCAGGGCTTAATTCAGGTACACAGGGTTCTATTTTCGCATGCCAGGACGGTGTCATTTCCACCTATACATACCTAGAACACATAATATCGGGGTGTCCGGCCCACGCAGGAACGACGTATATCTATAGACATAATGCGGCCCTAAGACTGCTTTATTACCATCTTTGTCGCTCTTACTGTGTTGGTCGCGACACTGCCCTGGCCAACGCTCCAAGGGAGATAGAGTCAGTTGTCCAAAACGAGAAGTGCCAAATTTTCTGGAACTGCGATTTTCGGACAGCAGTCTGCGTTGTACACTCGAGGCCTGACATCGTTCTCCAAGACTTCGAGAAATAAACTATATTCGTGATCGAATTCTCGGCTCCGTCCGAATACAACATCACTGCTAAGGAGAAAGAAAAGGAGGAGAGGTATCAAGATCTTGAAACTCTCTTAAACTGAACCAGTGAAATTTTCACTGGTTGAAATAGTATTTTGAATTATCACCGGTGAACCAGTGATTTTTCCACTTTCACTGGGTAAACAAGTAAGTGACTTAACTAAAATAGCGTTACTGAATATACCAGTGATGCTAATTAATAGTTTGAACCAGTGATATAGCTCTCCACGCGGGCAGACTGCAATGAACAGGGGATATAATATCTTTCACTTGAGGGTAGGAAGGCCCCTAGCCACTTGCGTTTGACTTGGAGAGACGCGAAACGTTGACATAACGTCGGGCCTTCCCAAAATTAGGCGCAACGTATTATATACCATGATATTGCACCCCGGCCTTCATTTATTGTTGGAAGAGTAAAGTGTTACCACAATAGTGATAAATGATAAGTGTCATACCTAACCAGCTGACAGACAAGGCTCACTGATTAAACCAGTGCCTTAATTCCACTGAGTGAATCAGTGAGTTCTCACTGATTGTCAGTGACACACTTCTGGCTGTTTTAACCAGTGAGATTTCACTGGTTCATTTTAAGAGAGAAGAGAGCTGCAAATACTGTACACAAAATATTCGGTACAACTAATTGTGCTTGTGATAGGTGCTCTCGGACGTGTGAAACTATCACTAATTCATAACCTTACAGCCATACCTGCGTGCCAAAAATATGCCAAGGCACTTGCGAGATGGATGCAGAAATCTATCATCCTTGGTTCGCTTCGTGTCCTCAAGACACACGAGGGTTTCGCCGGCCAGTCGTTGTGATTTCATCGTGCCCTGTGACCACCCATATCACGGTTGTGAGACGTGGCCATAAGTGTGATTTACCACGGTTCTACTGGGAGCCGGTGTAATTTTTTAGATGGAAGTTGCTCGCAGTGAGACCCTGCAGTGGCTGTGGAACCCCTTTTTTTTAAATATATATTGCGACCCTCGGATTATATAGAGAGCCTGTAGATAGGCAACAAACAGATCAAAGCAGTGATGAGGGCGTGAGAGCGCAGGGGCCCGCGAGAAAGTGCGAATACGCATGACCAAGGCTCCCACCCACGCGCATTCCGTAGCAGTAGGGAGATCTCGCGAAGCAGGATCGAGATAAAGTCTTCATTCAGCGGCTCGCAGCGGCTGGGCAGCGAGCCATTAGCATGTAGGAGCTTTGATGCTTTGAGGTGGAATGGAAAGTTAACTTTCTATCTCTTACTTCGGGTTCACTGTTCCATTCTAAGTGTTGTAGACAGGTCGTAGAAGTTCATTTCTATAATTGAGTTCGGCGGACTTAGAATTTAGAGAGCCTAAAAGCGCCAGAAGATAGTTTTTTTTCTATCTCCTAAAACTTTTTTGCAATCTTGCTACCCTCAATACCGAGTTATATGAATTGTCTATCAAAGGGAAGTGTTTCAAAGTAGAATAAACGTTTAACCTTTTATCTCTAACTTTACTCCTTTCTAGAGATATTTTAAAAGAGACTCACTAGATGAGCATCAAGTGAAAACGCGATCTTTTTAAATTAAATAAAAGAATCTTCCTCATCTTTACAGAGAGTGTCTTTGAAAGAATCAAGATTTCTTGAAAAAGATAAAATCAGAGCGAAGACTCTCACGACCTCATCTCTTGTTAGAATAGCCGTTTTTCCCAATTGTGGGGTTCTTACACAAAAAGTGTACAAATAAATAATAGAAAGAAAATTATAAAAAATATATCTTGTATTTAGGAAATATCCTACATTGCGAATATAAAAATCAACGCACATTTCAAACTGATAGTTTACGCGCGCCTGCGGTGGTATAGAATTATTCAATTATCCATTGATTTCTACTTGCCAAAGTTAGCTTAGCATATTATAATAAAATTTATTGAAAGTAGCATAGGTTTGTATGAATAAATTGTGTGTTCTTTTATTAAGAATATCACGCAATCTTATTCTTTTCTCACGTGAAACCCTTTTTCTTGCATGTTTATTTGCATGGTAATTATCATTTGGATTAATTATTATTTTTTATTTCTGATGAAATATATAGATAAACGTTTATTTTTTAGCCTGCTGGCCTTAAAAAATTGACTTGCTTACACTTCCATTTTTTACAGAATTTTCTTACAACTAACCCTTAAAACTAACAGCCTTCCACACCTTATATCTAACGCCGCTCGCTCTTATCGCATTGCCTTCCTCGCTTCGCCACGCCTCGCTCGCATGTCCCTACTTTCTTGCTTGCCTCGCATTACCAAACTCTGCCTCCGCGACTAATACCTAATACTTATCTACTATTTACAATATTTACAATTACTTATATTTACTTCCTCCTCTATTTACAATTTTTCCTTCTCCATTCCTCTTCCTCCTTCCTTCTCTTCTTCTCCATCTCACCCAATACTCCCTTCACCCATGCTACTGCCCTTTTGTCCCCCCTTTCATAAATCAATACCTCCATGCTTATCCCATTCCTTTCCACCTCTACTCACTCCTCCAACCAGTGCTCCACTCTTGCCTCCCCCTTCCCACATAGTTCACACATCCTCTTTTCCCTAGCGAGCCAGAACCTATTGAACCCCTCCATGCACCCACATCTCATCCTCGCTATAAGCTCCTGACTTCCTTTCTCTCCTGTCTGACACAAATATTGCGCTCTCCCCCTTGGCATAATCCACACATAGTTCCCATTAAACCTTGTCTCTCTTATTCTCTCTTCCCCTGCTGTCTTCTCTCTCTCCATGCTGTTTTTCTTAAACAACTTTTTTAAACTTTTTTAAACAACCTTTCTTCCTTCCTCATGCATCCTTCTCAATTCATCCATATGCAGTCCATTCGTTCTAAAATACCTTTCTCTTTCAACCTCCATCTTCCCACCCCCTCTCCTGTTCTCCTTCTCCCACCAACACTCCCTAACCAGCTTACTTCCCCCCTCTTCCAAAAATTTCTCCTCATATTTACACGCACGATTCCCCGCTAGAATCCCTACACTCGTTCTCCCCGTCTCCCTCCTGACAATATAATTAGGCGTGTTCCTTGCCAACCCCAGTGTCCACTTTACATATCTCTCCTGTATCCTATTTACCTTTTCGCTTTCCTTCCACCCCCACACCTCTACTCCATACAATAGCACACTCATCACTAGTGAGTCAAACAATTTCATTCTCCTTCCAAAATCATCTGCGAATAACTTCTTTCCCAACCCCCACACCTGCCTCATCACCACATTTGCCCTCCTCACTCTCTCTTTTATGTGACCATCCACTGCGCCATTCCTCCGAAACAAGAAGCCCAGGTACACAAACTCTTTGACCGCCTGCACCGCCTTTCCCTTCCACTTCCACTCCCCTTCCTTATCCCTTCCTCCTCCTTTTCTGAAAACCATAACCTTGGGCTTTTCCGCATTCAGTCTAACCTGTTCTTATCCAGGTATCTTCTCAACCTCTTCATCATTTCCTTTAAGGCCTCCTCGCTTTTTGCCAACAACACTATGTCATCTGCATACGCTAGCGACCAAATTCTAACCCCTCCTATCCTGACTCCTCCTACCACTCCGGCCTCCAGCTTACTTTCCATATCCGCAATTAAAATCGCAAAAAGCGTCGGGCTAAGTGGACACCCTTGTCTTAACCCCCTATCCATCCAGAATCCCTCCGAAATCCCCTGTCCTCCTCTTACCTTATCTTTGGTTTCTTCATATATCTCCCTTACCCTCTCGATCAGGCCTCTCTCCACTCTTCTCTCCTCCATCGCCTCCCACAACCTCCCCCTATCCACCGACAGAAACGCGCCTTTAAGATCCACAAAAAACGCGTACACTCTCGACCCCTTCTTCGCTAATTCTCTATCCACCACGTGCTGCAGAACGTAGATATTGTCGATAGTACTCCTACCTGCCCTAAAGCCCGCCTGCGTCTCTGGCAATATTCCTTTCCCCTCAACATCCTTCCTCAGCCTCTCCGCTACTACCATCGCGTATACTTTATACGCCGTATTCATTAGCGTAATCCCCCTATAATTTTCCAGCCTATCCCTCTCTCCTTTCTTATACAGAGGCACTATTAATCCTTCTCTCCACCCTCGTGGGAATCCCTCCCCCCTCCATACTTTCTTCACTACCTCCTTCAGCCTCTACCTAACCTCTTGTGTACTAAACAGCCATGCTTCGTTCTCTAGCCCATCCAGCCCTGCTGATTTTGACCTTCTTAACTTCCTTATCTGTTTCTCTATCTCCTCGTCATTCAACTCCTCCATCTCTGCCTCCCCCGTTCTTCTACTCCCATCATCTCTCCTCCATGAATCTGAGCCCTAAAATGATTCTTTAAAAAACTCCCTCCACTCCTCACTCCCTAGCTTGTCACTTATCCCTACTCTACGCTTCCTAAATCTATTTATTATCTTCCAGACGTCCCCTTCTGTCTTAACATTTCCTAATTCCTCCTCCAGCTCTTTCTCCTTTTCCTGTTCTTTCTTCTTACACATCAATCTAAACCCCTTCCTCATTTCTACGTACTCCTCCCTTTTCGAAGTACCCTCTTTCCACTTCTTATACTTCCTCTTCACCTTTATTTTCATCTTTTTACATTCCCTATCCCACCACGGCTTGACCATTCCTTTCTTCTTCTTCTTGAATACCTTCATTTGTACGCACCCTTTCACTTTCTCTTCTAAATCCTCCCATATCTCTTCCACCGTCTCCCTTTCGAAGCGTACCTACCCTAACTGCTCCTTATATTTCTCTATCGCCTCCCTCGTCCAGCTAACCCTCTCCCCCGCCGACACTTCTTCCCCACCTTGCCTTCCGCCGTTCTCACCCCTTATCCACAACCCTAATGGCTGATGGTCTGATTCTACCCTCCCTTCTACTGCGAATCTCTCCATCTCCTCCCACCCTTGCATATTCATAACTACATAATCTATTACCGATACCCCCACCTTACCTAGGTATGTGTATTCTCTCTCTTCGTCCCCTTCCCTGTAAAGGCCCCCTTCCCTCCCCATCCTCGCGTTAAAGTCCCCACCCAGTACCACCATACCCTCTTCTCTTTCACCTAACAGGTCTTCCACCCTTTATTTAATTCTTTCCATCCCATCCTTATTGTACACTGTCACAAACTTACACATTACCCCTCCTATCTTTACTTTCCTCATTTGCACTCCCTCCCCCTCTTCCTCTCCGTGAGCTTCTTCCTCTAATCCATATCTAATCCTCGTTATAATTCCCCCACTAGCCCATTCCTTTCTTGTTCACTCTGACCGCCTCCTGGAGTCTCCAGCTATACCCCCTTGGCAGCTTTGGCTCTATTCTATCCCATTCCTTTCTTTCCACCCACGTCTCTACCAGTCCTACCACATCAAATTCCTGGATATACCTCCAGAACTCCTCATCCTTCTTCTTTACCCCTGCTACGTTCCAGTAAAGCACCTTCACAACTCCTCTAACCTGCATTACCCCCACCCCCCTACTTCCTACGAAACAAATTCCCGTGCACTTCCTTCAACACCTCTTTCTCCTCGTCCCACACCCACATTTTCTCGTCTATTTTTATTTTCCGATATCCTACCTTCGCCGATCTCCCTTCACTCCTCTCCCTCCTAGCCCTGTCGTATAGCATTTTCTGTACATCCCTTTCCTTTCTCGTCAAATCGTGATCGATGAAAACTTCCTTATCCTTTATCCTATTTTTATTTCGCATTACCCCCAATTTTTCTTCCCAGCTCTCCAACTCCACAAACGCCATTTCATTCTCCTTTCTCCCCTCCAACCTAACTTTCCCTACCCTGCCTTTATTCCACCCTATGCTCTGTAGCAGCGCTTCCACGCCCTCCCTTTCTTCCCCGCTCTTCATCTTCAACCCTCTTAACCCAATATTATTTCTCCTGTCTCCTGTCTCCTGTCTTTACGTAATTGAACTTTTCTACTCAAAATCCAATTTTATTTCTGATTAATTGCATTTAGGTATCATGTTTTATTATTAAGAATCGAAAAATTACTGATAATCTTATTTTGATTTTGTGTAAAATGGAATTATCTGAGCGATTATCATGATTGTATATGAAATTTAATAAACACGTACCTAAATAGGGATTTCATATGCTTGAGATATTAATTTTAATATACATTGGTATTTTAAATTTGATACTATTTTTAACAGTGTGGTTCACAAAAAATTGGTTTTCATTTTTCGGCGGCCGTATCGCGAAAGTTTGTTTCTCTGGGTGAGATAATACACTCCTCATTCTTTCAGATTTTTAAAAATATTTTTAGAGGTTGCGAGTATCAAATTTACGTAAAAATTAATATTTTCGTAGATTTCGATTTCTTAAATATATATATATATATATATATATATATATATATATTTTTTTTTTTTTTCCGGAAAATTTGATGAAAAATCCACCTCCAGCAGGAATCGAACTTGGGTCCGTCGAGTGTCAAGTCCACAGCGATGACCACTACGCTGTCGCAACATGGCAATTATAAGGCGGAAAGCCGTACTTAGCCCTCACCATAAATGCCAAAGAAATATTTTTTCAAATCAAAAACATGGATATTGAATTTAACAACATATTTCTTTGATCTAAAGAAGTATTCAATTGAAACAAATTATGCCAAATTATTGAATGTTTGTTTTGAAAAAATAATTACTTCGTTGCAATAAATGATTATTTGTTATCAATAATTTAATTCTAGTAAGCAAATGAAATATTTCCTTCAACTGAAGAAATAAATATTTATGTAAACACAATATCTTGTTCATCTAAATAAATGCTTCATTGGTATAAATGCATGAACTCTTTGTAACAAATAAATATATTTTTAATTTA
>CAKNYM010040798.1:2574-23419 GCA_932195095.1 Andricus curvator
ATATATATATATATGTATGTACAGTGATTTCCCTATAATTGTGCAGGAATATCTATTTATATCGTCAGTGATTTATTCGCGCCTATATTTACCGAAAGCGTAAAACAATTTTTAACACAATTTTAACGTGTATGGGAAGGTTAGCATGTGTTTCGCGGCGTAATTCAGGAATAAAAACACAAAATTTGAAACCATACACGGAAATGAAAATAGTAATTCCTCCTCACTTTGGTAAAAAGTAGAGTCGATCCTATTTCAAAAAGAATAAAACTAAAACAGAAATTAAAATATAAATATTGGGAAAATAAGATACTATACTTTTCTTGGAAAACGAGAAATTCATAATTATAAAAAATAACGCCAAAACCCTCAGAAATTATTTGAGGGAAATAAGGAAACAGGGAAAAACCAGAACATGGCGAATTTTGATTCCCATTAAATAATTCAAGCGTCGAACGAAACGAGCCGTTCAAGCTCGCAAACAAGTTCGCACGTGCAGCGAGCAATACCTACGATTTGCGGCAAGGTCACGCGACGTATCTTGTAAACAAAGGATCCTACGAAGAAAATAAACGTATTTTCAAACTCTAGAACCAATTAAATATCAAATTAAAATTTTAATTAAAATCTCCGAATAAAATGGGAATTTTAAATTGAAAGGGCACATTTGACAAATTTATACAGGGTGTCCCACACACACGGAGAAAAAAATATGCCTATAATAGTAAGAGCACTAGTCATGCTTTTGTCGTAGGTTTCATTCTTGCTATCTTGGTACAAGATTCATTCATTTTAAGCAGGAATCCCTTTATCCTAAAAAAGTACAAATATTCATGCTTTTAAAGCCGTTATCCCTTGCTAAAATAGCTCGAACTTCGCCTTGCTACGGTTGTAAGAAAACTCATCCTATTAGAGTATGAGTACTCTTACAAACGAGATATTAGGTCACGCGCAAGCGTCGGTAGGCGTGGCCTAATATCTCTTTTGTAAGAGTACTCATACTCTAATAGGATGAGTTTTCTTACAACCGTAGCAAGGCGAAGTTCGAGCTATTTTCGCAAGGCACAACTGCTCTAAGGGCATGTGACTCCAGCAATAACGGCATGCGCTTGATTCTTTTATGGTATAGGACATTTAATGCTAAAAATGTCTAACCTGATGCCAATATTGGTAGAAATTCATACCAATTTCGCACATGAAGTTCCATGCTGTAATATTAAGAGCTCAGCCTACTATAACAGTGTGGTTTTTTTCTCCGTGCAGGATAATTCAAATTTAATCTAAAATAAATGGAACTCAGGTAGGGTAAAATTAAAAATAAAAGGATTAACCCAACCATAATGGAAAGCGATCATGAAAATCTAGATTTGGAAGGTGCCGCCGCACTTCCAAATCAAAACATTGAGTTGACTAATGAGACACACCAAAGTAGGGGAGTAATCCCAAAATTAATTAACAGATCATTAGGTCGCGGTAGAGGTTTCGCCAGGAAAAACGTAGAAACCCCAATGAGAAACATACCGGACAAAGACAAAATAACCCCACCAACAACTACAGACCTAACTCAAAATAGAAATAAAAGCTTTGACCCCATTGACAATACACTCTTTTGGGATCATGAAGATCTACCAAACCTAGACGGACTCTACCCCAGAAACCAAACAAGACAAGAAATAAAAAACAAAACTTTTGATTGTGATTCCTTTTTGGAAAATAATACACAGTTGATTCTAGAAACTGATGAACTTTTAGAAAGCGTAGAGTTTAACGAATTTATGAATCAACAAAAGGAAAGATTCTTTAAAGAAAGGGGAAAAAGGGCAAACAATTTAGAAATTAGACTAGATCGGCCGGCAAATGGCTCATTTGAACATAGAAATAAAATAATCGAACCAAATGTCAGGAAAAACAGAAACGAATCTCATAACAGATATTCCTTCCAATTTGATTTAAGAGAAAATTCACAAGAACCTCGTCAACTTCCATACGATAATATTGAAAACCGAAGTAAATTGAGAAATAACAATTTAAAATTACAAAACTCCGATGACAGTGAACCTTTAGAGGACAGAAACAAATCAAAACAAAACAGACGACATACACTCTCGACACCAAGCAATAGGTCAAACAGACGTTCACGGATACTCGTAAATAATACAGACACAGACTTGGAATCTGATAATAATTTAAATAACGAAACAATTCCAGCAACTTACTTTCCGTTCGGAATGATCCAAACCCCCTTTCAAATTATGAGCAATTGGCCAATTAAATTTCGTAATAATAAAGACGATAGTCCCGCGCATTTCTTAGACGAGTTAAAAAGATTCAAAAGGGGTTACAAAATAAATTACCGTGACATTTTAGAAAATTTAGATGCCCTACTAAATGAAGACGCAAAAGATTGGTGCGAGATAAATAAAAATTCCTGGAGACATTTATCGGACTTTTTCGAAGATTTTAAAAACTCATATATAGATGAAAAATTTTCCGAGGAAATTAGACAAAAAATCAAATTTTGTAACCAAAAAAGGACACAAGACATACACTCATACTTGACAGAAATTAGAAAACTGTTCACAAAAGTGGGAAACTGAGCTAGCCAAATCCAAAATTCGAGGGCAAGTCTTACAAATTACTGAACCTGAAATAGAGGATAAAGTGGAACAAAACGTAGCAACAGTAGTGGGGATAAGAATAATTCGGATAATAACAAAGATGATAAAAAGGAAAATAATAACGGTCAAAATAATAACAAAAGCGGATATCAAAACCAAAACTACCAGGGTAGAAATCAAAACAAAAATCAATTTCCATTTTTACCATTCGGATTTCCATCTCCACCTTTCCCAAAGCAATACCAACAAAATTTCAGACCTAGATTTCCAGCTAGTTTTCAACCAAATTACCTACCCAGATGCACAAACAATAGATCCAGGTACCCTTACAACCCCTACTACCAAATGTTATCGATGTTCAACCAAATGTCATTGGGCTCAAATCAAGGTCGAATCAATCCGATGATTGAATTCCCAAAGGAAAAAGCCGAAATAGGATACTAAACAAAATTCCCAAAAACCAAATTACGGAAACAGAAATAAAAAACTTGATAATAATTCTAATAAAGATTCCCAAGATAAAATAAATTCCGATCAAAACAAAAATCAAAATTCAAATCCGCGCACAAACATTACAACAAACAATAGTAATTGTTATCATTGCGGTTTAACGGGTCACTTCAAAAGAAAATGTCCATATTATACATACAACCAGGGAAACTGGAGGGGCGGGTATTAGAATCAAAAATATTACAAACTAATACCGAAACGCTAGAATATTTGAATTCGGATAAAGATGCATTAACGGAAACACGTTTTCATCTAATGACAAAATTCGGAGATACTTTATTTCGAATTTTAGTGGACACTGGTGCCACACATTCGTACGCTGGCAAGGAGTTACTGAAAAAAATCCAGAATTCCAAAATTTCAATTTTTAAACCCGTCTCGCGAAAATTAATGGTCGCGAACGGCGAAACAGTCGACATAATTGGGCAAGTAGTAATCCCAATTAGAGTCGGAAAACACACAAAACATGTAATGTTCAGGTTAGTCCCAAAATTAAACTCCGTAGGTATTTTAGGCACGGACATGCTAGAAGCCCTACGGATGACTTTAAATTATCACACGGAAACCTGGTGCTGACCAGGAAGCCCCCCCCCACCTACTATCATATGGAAGCTTACCCAAAATCACTCCCTACCCCAATAATCGAAAATAAAACCGAAACTAAACCTGACATTACAACAAAAGAGAATAAGGAAGGTAAAAACAAAAAAATTAGAAACAAACCAGGGATTAAAGAAAAAGAAAATAGGAAAATAGAGACTAAACCGAAATTCGGAGGTAAAATTAATTTAAAAAGTAGCAGAGAGCTTAACAAAAATAGTCCAAGGTTAGAAAATAGCGAAATTCCCATTGTACCCGTCAATCCTAATCAATCCCAAAAAGCAAAAACGCCCAAATCCCTGTAAAAAAACCCATAAAGGATATCCCAAGCCTAATGAACATCCCCACAAGCAACAAATTCCAACCCCTAGAGAACATCTCCACCCCAGAAACTAGCGACGACTGAAGCACTCAAGACTCCTATAGATTAGGCAAACCAAGAATCAAAAGGAAGAATAAGAAAAACAATTCGCGAAAAATATTTTACAATAAAAAATACGAGGAAAAATATAAGGATAGTGACAGTAATCTTTGGAAAAATAACAAAGTTACTGATCGAAATGAAATAGGAAAGGAATCTCAAAAAGCAAACGAGATCAGGGAAATAGATAATAGAAATCAATGGATTAATTTTAAAAATAAAGCAATAAGATTAAATAATATTTCGGACAATTTAGGAAAAATTGACGAACAAAACAATAGTTCGCCAGAAATTTGCGAATTTCACACAACCCTTCCAACTCCAAACTGACGCGAGTAATACGGGGTTAGGAGCTGTACTTACACAAACAATCGGAGGTGTAAATTGCGTAATCGCTTACGCGACTAGAAGCCTAAACGGTGCGGAATCGCGTTACTCGGCATCTGAAAAAGAATGCCTAGCAGTAGTTTGGGCCATACGAAAATTTAGGCCATATTTAGAAGGTTACAGCTTTAAAGTAATCACGGTCCACTAAGCGTTAAAGTGGCTCCATAACCTAAAATACCCCTCTGGCCGACTAGCCAGGTGGGCCTTAGAATTACTAGAATATGACTACGAAGTCATATATCGTAAAGGTAGTTCAAATTTAGTCCCTGATGCTCTCTCGAGATCAGGAGAACCTTTAAAAAGCATAGCGTTCGCGTTAGCTTGTATCGTAGAAAAACCAAAAGCGGACGTTAACGACAAAACAGACGAATGGTACTCCACTAAGTTCAGACAAGTTACAAAAAGACCAACAGAAGACGAAAAATGGCGAATCAGAGATTCGCAACTCTACTTTTACAGAACTGACCCACTCAAATCTACACTATTACCAGACTCAAACCCCTGGAAATTAGTCGTACCTAAAAAACTTAGAGCTCAAGTTTTACGGGAAAATCACGACGAAACCCAGGCAGGACATTTAGGCTCAGAGAAAACTTACGCGAAAATTTCCGAACATTACTTCTGGCCTGGGGTATATTCGGACGTTATCAATTACGTGAAAAACTGCCAGACTTGTCAAAGAGTAAAACCGGGTAACCAAAGTAAAGTAGGATTAATGGGAAAGAGAATTGTCGAAGAACCATGGACCATGGTAGCAGCTGATATCATGGGTCCGCTACCAACTTCTGAAAAGAGAAAAAATCAATACATTTTAGTGTTCGTAGACCTATTTACAAAATGGGTCGAAATATTCCCGATTAAAAAAGCAAACGGAACAACGATAGAGTCAGAATTTCATAAACGTGTCATTTCGCGTTGGGGAACACCGCGGATTCTTCACACCGATAATGGCACAGAATTTGTAAATAAAATACTAAGAGACTTAACAGAAAAATTCGGTATCAGGCACACGAAAACGCCAAAGTACTACCCCCAAGCAAACCCAACCGAGCGATACAATTGGAAATTAAACAAATAATTAAAACCTATTTAGATAACGACGACTCTACCTGGGACGAACATATAGACGATTTACAGTTCGCAATAAATACTAGCAAAAACTCGTCGACACAATTTTCCCCTGCATTTTTAAACCTAGGTCGCGAACTAGAACCAATTCAGTCGCTCAGAAAAAACATAGAAAACGACAGCGAAATCGAGTTCCAAAGCGTGGAAAAATGGACAGATAGGTTAAGAAAGTTACAAATCATAAAAGAAGTCCAGAAAAATTTAGATAAGGCGAACGAAAGACAGGCTAGTAATTATAACTTAAGAAGAAGACCCCTAGAATTCAAAATAGGAGATAGAGTTTTAAATAGGGTAACCAAACTATCAAATAAAGCGGATAAAAAAGCAGGTAAACTATATGACCAGTATCAAGGTCCATTTATCATTAAAAGAAAATGTCTCCAACAATCTACGAATTGAAAAACCCCCAGGGAAAAAGTATTGGAGAATGGAATGTAAATGATTTCAAACTAGAAAACGGAACATAGGCACACAAAAACTAATTAATTTAGATTTAAACAATTTAGAGTTAAGTATTGGCAATAAGGCAATGGATCAGTGGTACAACATAAACAAAAGGACTAAAAAAACAACAAAAATCACTTAACTCAAAATTATTTATATATATATACACACTACAATACAATATATATATACAAATGGTTTGTAAACAGAGTGACAATAGAGTGAATGACGACTGAAACAAAGACCTTGGATACTAAATGGGCCCAAGTGGGGAACCACACATAACAATTTTGTGAGGCTCTTCATCTGGGGTGATCGCTACAGAGATTGATCAGCAACCTGGGTAGGAGCAGTGTTGCGGAATGAACGTGTCATTTGAATAAATGAAACGAGAATTCCAGATCAATCTAAAATATCAGTAACTAACACCTATATACCCATATACCCACCATACAGACTACTATTTTCCAACCGAGAAAGTCACGCCTACCCCGAAAGGAAAATGGCTTAATAGCATAATAATAATAATAGGTAACACCTTAACCTCGGTGGCGCATACGATAGCGCGTCAGACTTCCATGCAGAAGGTCTGGGGTTCGATCCCTGAGCCGGGTACCAATGGAAATTTTGCTATGTACTTCTACCGAGGCTTCGGTGGTTCGGAACCGACCTTAAACTGTAGGTCCCCTTATGTCGCTTCATGTCGCGTGGACTGGCTTTGGGGGTCGAAACCGATTTTGAGAAGACTCGAAAATGAGTCAGCGTTCTTCTTGCGCTTTGGGGCTCCTACAGGGGGCACCACGCTCGATGGTCGCTAGCCGATTTCGAGTAATGAACACACACACATTCACTTACATAATACACCAGGACAGTGCTTCGAATCTGTGCATCTACCTGATGACCTCAGAGGGATCGCTCCGTCCACCCTAGTCTGGCCGTATCCCCTCTCTGCGGCCTGCTAGCACGTTTCGCATCAGTCCTTGCGAAATCAAGCCGCCTACCTCTCGGAAAAGGTATATGTACGCGGAGCGCTTCCCCAACCACTGTATGAACGAGCCGCAGATGAAGAGGAGGGAGTTACAGTAATAATAACCGCGGAAGGCAGGCACCTTCTAAGGGTGATTGCGATTTCAGGACAAGGAGGAACATTAACATCCAGGTTCCTCCTAATTCGCAAGGCCTGGCTAAAATGGATACCTTTCTTCGTGAGGATATTTTCGAAGAGTCCGACCTCTGAACCATGAATTGTTCAGTTTATGGTACTTCCAGAGTTTTGGCTGATTCAAATCGAAGGCTGACACCGACGATGGATCAAGGGATCAAAAGACGCTTGCATCAATTGAACAAAAAGATTGGAAAGGCAAGGCAGAATTTGTCCCGTGTTCAGTGTGTGATTTACTATATAACATCTGGTAGAGCGTTCACGGAAAGGATTCGAAAGTTCGCCCAAGAACTAAGGATCTATCATCACGCACTGAACAAGTCAAAGCTGCTGGCAATCCGCCAGCATATTGTTTACAAAATACGGGTGTTATATGACGCAAGGAGAAGAATACAAAAGAGGGAGACATGGGTCAGGGAAAATCAATTGTTTTCACGATTACCTATCGGGCCTCTTCAGCGATCTCCCTATTTATGTCAAAAATCCATCCAAGCCCAATGAGGTAGAGACTTTTTGGATAGCGGTGTATGAGATCCCGGAAACACTTAAGTAGAAAAAAGATACTCATAATATCATCCTTTTCAAGGAGTTTTGGACCAACCTCATAACACCTGAGGAGAAATGTCCATTAACCACTGCCAAAGAAGTGAAAAAAGCACTTAGAGGCACAAAGAGCTTTTCCGCTGCAGGACCAGATGGTATCAAGAACTTCTGGTGGAAGAAGGTTACTTTTACACACCAACATCTGGCCCGCATATTCACCTCATATTTAAAGTCGGAGATTCCCATTTTGCAGTGGCTGGTGTTAGGACGCACTATACTCCTACCGAAAAAACGCGACTGGTCCAACGCAGTGAGTGACAGGCCAATAACTTGTTTAAACCCGCTGTATAACATCTTTTACGCTGTCCTAAATGAATGGATTGTTCCAAAAATTAAGCCTGTGTGGAGAGAGATGTGTGATCAACGTGGCTCGGAAGAAGATGTAAAAGGTTTCCCAGAGAATCTGCTAATTGACAGGTGCGTCTGCAATGACGCAGCGGCCCATCAGCCTCTTCTGTCACTGGTCTAGATTGACTACCGGCAAGCTTGTGATTCAAGCTCTCATATACTTATCATCTGTCTGTTGGAAAGCTTGAAGGTTCATCCACACATAGGAAGATGCATAGAGAGATTAATGCCCCTTTGGTACGCAGGAGAGATTGGCATGAACTTTGGTTTGGACAAGGGTGCCAAGATCAATCTGAAGAAAGAAAAGATTACTGGCGTTCCCGAAGAGCCTGAGCTTGTGGATATAATTTTTATTAGACATCTTGACACTGAAGATACCTATACATACCTGGGCGTGCCTCAAAGCCGCATTCAGGACGCAAAATCAGTGAAGGAGTCTCTCCGAAGTGGATACAAGTATCTTCTTTGACAGATATGGTCTTCAAAACTATTGGCGTGGAACAAGGTATCTGCGACTAACATGCTTGCCGTCTCGACTCTGCACTACTTGTTTGGGGTAGTTCAATGAACGAAAAATGAAATGACGGCCCCTAATACCTGAATGTCCAATGTCTTTATAACCGAATTGTTCTGAGTACACCTTACATCGTTGAAAATAGCAGACATCCTCTTCTAAAAATGGACAGGAAACACGATATAATTGGCAAGGGAGCGTTCCTTTACGAAGCCACGCAGCAGTCAGTCCCTCAGATCATCAGGGCTTAAATCAGGTACAGGGGGTTTCATTTTTGCATACCAGGACGGTGTCATATTCGCCTTTGTATACCGTGGTTGCATTTTATGTCAAGAAGTTCCCAGCGATTGGTGCAGAGCGTGTCATGAACACGCTGAGTACCTAAAACACATACTATCTTTGTCGCTCTTACGGTGTCGGCCGCAACGCTTCCCTGCTGAAAGCTCCGCGGGAGATAGAGCCAATTTTCCCAAACGAGAAGTGCAAAATTTTCTGAAACTACGTTTTTTGAACAGCATTCTGTATTGCACACTCGAGACCTGGCATCGCTCTCAAAAATGTTGAAAAAACCGACTATATTCGTGATCGAATTCTCGACTCCGGCCGACTACAACATCACTGCTAAGGAAAAGGAAAATGAGGAGAGGGATATCAAGAACTTAAAAGGGAGCTGCAACGACTGTACCCAAAATATTCGGCTGACATACTTAAGTCACTTCGTGTCTTGAAGGTACGCGAGGGTTTCGCCGGCCTGTCGTTGTGATGCCGTCGTACCCTGTGGCCACCCATCACACGGTCGTGAGACGTAGCCATAGGTGTCAGTGTAATTTTCTTAGATGGAAGTTGCTCCCATTGGGCCCTGCGGTGGTTATTTAACCTTTTTTAAAATTATATATATTGTATGTATGGAAACCTATATATAATTAAAATTCTTTATAAGAAAAAAAAGCATCTCGAACAATCAAAATTTAAATTTTCAAAAAAACAGCTCAATAGACATTTCTCATTCCTCACCTAAAAAATTAAAGCAACATCATAGAATTAAATCCTGCAAAGAACATTTAAAATACATTAGTATGCTTGCAATTACTTTTTTACCACGGAGGTGCTAAGGCGAATTGCGCAGTGCGAGAGTTAGTGGGAGAAGCGTGATACAAAAGAGCAGAGGGCTCTTGGTGTCACCCTCAAAGTAGCCCCTCTGGAAGGTGACGCTTTTCGTTGGCACCCGATAACTTCCAGATGAGGTAGTGAATATAGTTTTGCAAAGGGGCATCGACCTCTCTATGGATCTCACTATGCGTGGATGAACCTTCAAGCATTCTATCAGACAGATAATAAGTCTATGAGAGGTTGAATCACGAGGTTTCCTGTAGTCAATCCAGGCTATCGACAGGCAGTGCTGGTGGAATGCGGCGTCTTTGCAGACGAGCTTGGGTGTAATCTTTGCAAAAAAAGAGAGATCGCTGAAGAGGCGCGATGGGTCAGCAAGAGAAACTGTTGATTCTCCTTGATCCATTCTTTCTCTTCTGTATTCTTCTCCTTGCTTCAGACAACACCTGTATTTTTTTAACAATATGCTGCTCGATTGTCAATAGCTTTGACTTCTTTAGTGTGTAATGGTAGATCTTTAGTTCGTGGGCGAACTTTCGCACCCTTTGCGTGAATGGTCTACCAGATGTTATGTAGTCCATCACACACTAAACACGGGCGCATTGTGTCTTGTCCATTCAACCTTTTTGTTCAATTGATGCAAGCCTCTTTCAGTCTCTTGATTCATCGTCGGTTTTCGTCTTCGACTTGATTTAGCCGATGACAACCTGTCATGGAGATCAGATGCGGACGTGTAAATTTTCCGCTCTTCAATTTTTTGTGTTTATATAAGTTTTAAAGTGTTAAATTAAAAAAAAAAATTGTATTTCCTGAAAGTACCAGTGACTTGTTCTATAAAGCATTGTGACTTTGTTCTAACTCATTTAATTGTTTGTTGCTTATGCACTTTTGTTATAATGGGTTTCTCCAGCCCGTTGAAGATACACAGTACTAAAAAGAGGTTACATAGGTCAAAATAGCCTACCTCAACTCAGTCCATTATATTGAAGTTCCCCGTTCAAACCTAAAAGAACGTGACTAAAAGGAAACGAAGTATAGGCCCAACTGGCTATCTTGGTTTATGGCCAGATTTCTACTCCGAAAGGTAAAAAGAAGTACAAACTAAATTCATTTAAATTATCTATAATTCTACAGAAAAGAAGTTGATCAAGTTTTATAAATCATCATGATCAATTCACCTGAGAAAGAAAGTTCGCAGGGGGAAGGGTTTTCCTAACCACAGAAAATTTAATAAATTCAAATGACACCATAATATTTACCAGAGATACTTAGTTTATTGGCCATATTATATTCTGTCAGAACCATTTTTGACATAAAATTCCCGAGTTGTTGAGTGCCGAAATCCAAATATTTAACAATGCTCCAAAATACCCAGTTAAAAGCTAATCAATGTTGCTTATTGATACCCTGTTCTAGGTTCGGACGCCATTACAAATTAGAATTTGATGATCGCGAAGCTCAAAATTCCGTTAACACTCAAAGATAGGATTCCAAAATCAGTTACCGAAGTTTTGAATAAATCACCAGAATTCAGAAAGGATTTAGTTAAAATCTAACATTTCGGACTGACAAATCATAATATCATAATTAAACACCTATACAAATCCGAGCTAAAATTCTGTCATAACCTAAAATTACGTGAGATATAATAACGGAAAAGGAATTCTCACACTAAAATCACCCAAAATCTTTCCATGTCTGTTACATACCAAGAAGGGTAGTGGGGTTGATATGGTATGCCGGAGGAACCCAGATAATCAATAAAGGGTGAACCTTATTTGTTTTATGTTTATTGCTGGATCGCTGAATCTTGCCTCCGAAGAGGTGCCTTGTTGACATGATTTTCGTAGGTTATTGAAGGGTGTAAATGAATCTTGAACACTTGTTATATAAATCAGTCAAAAATACGTTGACATTTATTTTAAATGTAAGCCTTTCAACAATACACTTTTACCCTTACATACTACCACTGGACTGTCAAGCGATGAAAAGTCAGTGGGAAAAATGAGAATTGAGTTGAACAGATTTGTTCATTAACTCAAATGGAATTTCTTAAGTAAAATTCTCTACAATTCTTCGATTTTTTTAGAATTTGGACCCTTATGTTTTCCCTTGGGGGACGGAAATGAAGGGAGACAGAGAGAGAGAAAGAGTTGACAGAGGAGAGCACAAATTACGAATACAGGATAATTATTAGAAGATAATAATAAATACTCTAACCTGTAGATTACCCTCAGGGTAATGCGACTCTTGAACTGGAACACGGAACACTCTAAACTCCACAGTTCGCCCGTCACTCCCGAAACACCGCGCCGCGATGGTCGGCCCACAGGTTTTCACAATTTTTGTCCATTCCTTCGAATACTCCCTTCTAAGCCGTTTGCACACAGCGGTTTTTAGCTGATTGAGTAGTTAGCCCCACGCAGAAGGATTGCACACAGTCTCCGATATCGGCCTTCTACTTCAACGCGTTTTTGGTAGTTAACGTTCCAAAAACCCTTCCTTGCCGGATTTCCCTTTTTGAAACTAAGCCTTCAGGGCGACAATGCACGACGCGACACGTGTGAGGAAAAGCGGACGGGGCTAGAAAACATCGAGTGTTCCCTATTCCAACCGGGCTTCTTACCTAGCAAGGTAAGAGAGCTGGTCGACGAATGCTGGCGAGACAGGGCCGTGATCAGCCTCGTCGCCTAATTGACCATAGAATTTGGTGGGGTTTGTTGCTGATGTTGCATTTGGACTCCACTTAGCGACTGTGGGAATGAAAACCGGACGTCGTTTACGTGACTATGAAATGCTGACTAAAAAATGTTTAAGAATAAGCAATTTTGCAGGGCACGTGCAGTGTGCACTGTTGCTATGCCGGAAATTTGAATGTTAATTAAATTTGTATTCAATAATCAACAACAATCCCTGACTCCTATGATGTATAAATCCACTTCCCAAGTCAGGTAAGGATAATTGTATTAGCAGGTTTTTACGCACAAGAAAAAGGGATATTTTACTTGTACAATTATCGATAACTGGCAACTCAATAGTTTAAAGTCGATATCCTTGAAATATAGTTAAGTTAAAAACGTTGAGTGAATTTTGAAGGTGTTAGGTTTCTTGCCTAGATTCTGATTAAATGTTGACAGATGTTTCATTAATTAATTTATATGACTAATTTGTTTATTAAAGATGTTTGACAAACAATTGTCCCTTTTGTAAAATAATTATTTGATTTGAACTTCCCAAGAGTTTGCTATCAGGGAATCGAAATTACTAGTTTCCTAGATAGTGGGGAGTAGGGTTGAGATTCCTTACTGTGAGGACCCAAACATGCCTTTGTGATAAACATCGATCAATTGGTCCATTGAAGATGGTAGCTGGAATCAATATCGATTATGTACTTTTTGAAACTTGTGCAATCAGGCTAATATTTTTAATCTAGGTATTTTGAAGAATTTTATGAGTCTTTTACTCTTTAGTAACATTAACTTTATTAACAATCTGCATTGTTAATTAACATTTTTAAGTCGCGTTGAGATACGAAATTACCCAGATGGTAGGAAGGGTAGGAAGTGGCATTAGTATCTAGGCGGGGAAGGAGGCTGACACGCGCCACTGCTCATCAACACTGTACATGTTTTAGCGTGGTCATTGTCTTGAACTCTCATGTGTTCATTTGCTCTCTCTCTCTTTTCTTAGCCCACGGGTCTTATGGGTGCTAGTGTATTACTGCGGGAGGTGCAACCACAGGTGCCACGGTCGTGCACTCTAGCAATTGCGTAGGCTGCGGGGACAAGCAATTGAAAATGATTTTTCAATTGTCCACTCCCCACAGGACTCACCGTAACACTCGTACTGACTTTCATGGAAATCCAACAAATTATTAAAATTTTGCAACTTAGAATCAACATTTGAATTTCTGAATTTTGACCCAAAATTCGCATTTTGAGATGCGATTAACCACCTTATACGGACTTTCATGGAAATCAAAAAATATGATAAAAATTTGAAAATTAGGGTGACTTTTTTTTACTTGCATATAATTCCGCGGATTTATTGAATTTTCCCAAAATTTCGGTCGCTTTTTTATTTTAGAATTTTGACAACGACATTCGTTCCGGCACAAGATTCTAGTTCCGATTCTGGACGGACGAAGACCATATCCCCCTTCCTTCTCTCTTTTCTCTCCGATCTCATTTTGTCACCAACCAATTTGTAAATTTTATAAATATAATGCAAGGAACCTTTTAGGTTGGGTCCGAGGTTAAAAGGTTTCTAAAGGGTTTGGGTCCGGACGGGACCCTTGAATTCCTTAAGAGCACAGGTCCGGCCCGAAACTGGATTTGATGGATTTGCAAAGCATCAGACCGAACACTTGCCGGACCCTTGCTCGAAAAATGGTGTAGCAAGCTGCCAAAAGAACCTGCTAATTTACAGGTGCGTCTGCCAAAGACATAGACATAGACTTATCTTCCGTCTGTTGGAAATCTTGAAGGTTCATCCACACATAGTAAGATGCATAGAGATATTGATGCCCCTTTGGAAAACTAGATTCACTACATCATCTGGAAATTATCTTGTGACAACGAACAGCGTCACCTTCCAGAGGGGCGTCTTTTAGGGCGACACCATGAGCCCCCTGCTCTTTTGCATCACACTTGTGCCACTATCTGTCTATGCTTCTAGTTCAAAGCAACTTCAGAGTGCTTCAAATATTGGCGAGATGTATAGACATGAGATTTGTGTGAACTTTAGATTGGACCCCGAGCTTGTGGATATGAGTGTTATTAGACATCTTTGTACTGAAAATATCTATACATATCTAGGCGTGCCTGAAAGTCGCATTCAGAACATAAAGTTAGTGAAGGAGTCTCTCCGAAGCAGATATAAGAGTCTTCTTTAACAGATTGGGTCTTCCAATTTGTCGGCGTTGAAAAAAGTATCTGCGACTAACATGTTTGTCGGCCCGGTTCCAGTGTACTCGTCTGGGGTAGTTCCATGGAAAAAGCATAAGCTTACGACCCTTGATATCGCCATGCGTAAGATCATGCATGTGCAGAAGAGCTTGGATATCAATTTGTGTGTTCCGCGATTAGACATCCCACTCCGTCAAGGCGGGCGAGGACTTTTTTTATCTCCAATGTCTTTTCAATCGAATTTTTCTGGGTACAGCTAATATCGTCGCAAATGAAAGAGATCCTCGCCTGAAAATGGTCAGGAAACACGAGATGATTGGCAAATGAGCGTTCCTTTACAAGGCGGCGCGGTTTTTAACATCAAATGTGAGAAAAGCGCATTACTTAATCACTGAAACTATCACAGAAATGTAGAAAATCAGCCTTTGTTTTAGGAGCTAACTTTGGCTTCCCTCAGGCCGCGAGCCTTCCCTGCCGAAGGCTCGGAGGGAGATAGAGTCAATTTTCCAAAACAAGAAGTGCCAAATTTTCTGGAACTACGATTCTCGGACAGCAGTTTCCATAGCAAACTTGAGGTTCTGACATCGTTCTATAGTACTCCGAGAAATCAACTATATTCGTGATCGAATTCTCGGCTCCGGCCGACCACAGCATCACTGCCAAGAAGAAGGAAAAGGAGGAAAGGACGAGGGTTTCGTCAGTCTGTCGTTGTGATTTCGTCGTGCCCTGTGGCCAGCCATCTCACGGTCGTGACAGGTGGCCATAGGTGTGATATACCGCCGTTCTACTGGAAGCCAGTTGCATTTTCATGGATGGAGGTTGCTCCCGGCGGGATTCTACAATATTTCTTTAACCTTTTTTTCGATTTTATATTATATTATATATATATCTATATATATATATATATATATATATATATATATATATATAGGGTGTCCCAGACTCAAGTGTCTGAACTTATATAGCAGTGTAAAAATAAAAAAGAATAAAATAAAAAATTCCTTTTCCAAAATATAGTTGCAGTTTTAGTTTTTTAGTTATAAAATATTTAAGCTGGACCAATCAGGAGCGCCGTATAAACAGTCGTGTTTGCGTGAGCGAGATTCCAACGCAGTGTTATCGAAGCGAACGCAGAGGTGGGGTTAGCGATGGGAGAACACTACCTTGAAATCCCGCTCAAGCACACACGACTGTTTATACGGCGCTCCTGATTGGACCAGCTTAAATATTGTATAACTCAGAAACTAAAGCTTCAACCGATTTTTGGAAGAGGAGTTTTAGATGTATTTTTTTTATTTTTATACGGCCATATAAGTCCGGATACTTGAGTCTGGGACACTCTGTATGTATATATATATATATATAATTCGATTTCGGTTTTGATTCCTTCGGAATCGAACTGAAGGGCCTATGACAAAGCCACTGAACGCGTCCTAGGGTTGCGGATACACGGTCCCTGTACCAAGGGTTTCTGCTGAATATGGTTACAATAATTAATAAGCAGTCGCGGACAATTGTCCAGGCATGGTCCCGAAGGAATAAGCCCTAAGCCGAGGAGTAACAACCGTGCCGAAAGCTGAATGGCACCTGGGTGAGGTGTCTCAAACGGTGACTTAGGGATACCGGGCTTGGGGGTTGGGGGAACCAATCAAGACGGAGTCAATGCGATTGACCGGCTGAACCTCATTATTTTCAAGTGGACGGATCAAATTAGGGACGACCTCCTGGAGTGCTATGATACCAGTATGGCCCCTGAACGAAAAGGTTACATGGCGCGACTGCATACTCTGTGGTACGAGAAACACCAAGAGCTGTCGCATTTTTCGCAAAAACGTCTGCGAAACCGTGCCGGGGAACTCCGGGAAAGGGGTTATGTAAGCGGAGCACCTATTCAAGCGCAGCCAGAACAAGCCGACAAAAGAGAAAGAGAGGCGACATTGAGACCAACCGCGAGCAGGCATCCAATAGAGGAAGAGCGATGCTTCAGGACCCGAAGAAACATCAACATTCAGGTTTCTCTCAAGCCCAAAGATCTGGTTGAACTGGATGACGAGCTTCGTGGAGATTTTTCCGAAGAATCCGACCTCTGGACTATCAATTTCAGTGTGTATAATGCAGCGAGGGCTTTGGCAGATGCAAACCGTAAAACAAAACCAACAGTTGATCATAAGGCCAAAAGAAGAATGCCAACTGAGCACAAATATAGGCTGGGCAATGCAGTACGCGTCCCGCATTCAGTGTGTGATTGACTCCATAATATCTGGCAGGACTTTCACTGCCAAGGTGCGACAGTTCGCGCGCGAACTGCGGATCCGTCATCACACACTCAACAAGTCAAAGCTACTGACCAACAGGCAGCATATTGTTGACAGAATACGAATACTATCTAACGCTAGGAGAAGCCTAGAGCAAACATAAGCATTTTGGAGAGAAATCTACGAAGTCCAGCATCCACTGAACGAAAACTGAAAGAACATAAATATCTTCAAGGAGCTGTGTCAGGAGGAATGCCCACCTATCACTACCGAGGAGGTGAAAAACGTATTAAGAGGCATGAAGAACTATTCCGCTCCGGGACCAGATGGTATCAAGACCTTCTGGTTGAAGAAGTTTCCTTCAATTCACCAGATTCTGGCCCGCATTTTCACCTCATATCTGAAGTCGGAAGAGCCTATTCCGGAGTGGTTGGTGGAAGGGCGCAAAGTGCTCCTGCCGAAGGCGGGCAACTTAGCTGACCCTAAAAATTACCGGCCAATAACTTGTCTGAACACGCTGTATAGGATCTTCACAGCTATCCTAAATAATAGGATTGTTCGGACAATTGGACCTGAGTGGCGAGAGATGTACGCCAACGCGGCTCAAAGAAAGGCGTAGCAGGATGTCGGGAGAACCTGCTCATCGAAAGATGTGTCAGTAAAGACGCAGCATCCTATCAGCGTTACCTATCGATGGCCTGGATTGATTAACGGAACGCTTTCGATTTAACCTTCCATAGACTTATCGTCTGTCTGTTGGAAAACTGAAAGGTTCATCCACACATCGTGAGGTGAATAGAGAGATTAATGCCGCTTCGGAAAACCAGATTTACTATCTCATCTGGAAAAACATCCTGGGATCACTAGCAGTGTCACCTTTCAGAGAGGTGTGTTTCAAGGCGACACTACGAGCCCTCTCCTCTTTTAACTCACGTTATTGCCACTATCTCTCGCACTTCATCATTCCGAAGGTTACCTCTGCGGCAAACTTGGAAATCGAAATCATAAGATCACTCATGTATTTTACATGGATGATCTTGAGATCAATGCTAATAATGAAGAGAAACTACATCTAGCTCTAGACATTGTCAAAGAGTACACTCAAGAGATTGGAATGGATTTCTGGTTATAGAAATGCGCCAAGGTTTGTTTGAAGAAAGGAAAACTGAATGGCATCACCGAAGACCCTGAGCTCGTCGACAGAAGCGCTATACGACACCTTGGCGCTGGAGAGAACTATACATACCTGGACGTGCCACAGAGCCACATACAGGACGTGACATCTATAAAGGATACTCTACGATGCACATACAAACGTCTCATGCGACGCATATGGTCTTCCGAACTGTCGACGAGGTAAAAAGTATCCACGACGAACATTCTTGCCGTCCCGGTAGTACTCTATTCATTTGGAGTGGTTGCATGTACGAAGGACGAGCTCAGATCCCTCGATATCGGGTCCCGAAAGGTTATGCACATGAACGATTCGCGAATGGATTTCAAGCTCGATTTCCAAAAGCCAAGTGAATTGAAGTTCTAAATAATGCAATAATTGTTATCAGTTTTTATTGCTATATGTACCAGAATGTACTTTTTAATTTGGTAAAGCTGTCTGACCTAGATTATTGTCTTTTGTATTGTAATTTAGGTCTAACTTATTCTCTTACTTAAAGTACATTATTCCAAATGTTTAAAACTGATTTTGGCAGGCTTAGCTTGTCGTCCAGCAGGCAGGTCCTCTTCCTTGCCGGAGGACAGTTTTAAACTTCGGCCCCTGCTTACTTTGGCCCTGAACTTTTTTTTTTGCGCGTCTCCTGACTCTTTTTTTCTAATACTTTTTTTTAAATTTTTTTTTAAGCTTCTAATATATCCCCCAAGGGTTTACATTTTTCTTGTATCTTTTCCCTATTCCTTTACACACCCCCTACACACTTTCTTGGTGGTGGGAGGGGGACCTACGGTTTAAGGTGGGTTCCGAACCACCAAGAGTAACAGCTTTAAGTACTCAGAGAACCTTTTTCTCTAGAGGTACCGGTCCCACGACTCTCCGGAGATGAACAACTCCCTTGCTAGGCTAGTGTTCACCGCATGGGCCGCCGAGGCTCTTCCAGAGTGCGAGGCGGGAATCGAACCCGCAAGCCGAAGGAGTGGTTCCAAAGCCTACGCTTTAGCCTCCACGACCATCGTCCCACTTCTAATACTTCATTTCGTTTTCCTATTGATTTCAGAATTGAATTTTAGAAATACAATATTCAGAAAATTAGATTTCTTAAAGTTTGAAATAATTAAATTATATTTTGCTTTTAATTTTTGAAGTGAATTACTAAGTTTGATGACAAGTAACATTCTATAACATTTTTTTTGTCAATCATTATTTATTATATGAAAAAATACGCTGAAAGTAATTAAAAATATGAAAATATGTTGAAAAGTTAATATTTAATAAAGTTAGTGGAAAATTTAAAAAAATTATATAAGTGATTCCTAAGATTTTTTTATATTCCAGCCAAAATTCTGCGCGACCATGTCAGCATAACCAATTTCAAAATTTATTGGCTGAATTTATTTGTTTAAGAGAGTAGTTTTAAGGAAAATATTTAGCATACACGTATGTCAAAAACTAAAAAAAAATATGTATCTCGTACACATCGGCGGAGCCCTTGATAAATCGCTCTCAGAGGAGAACGCGAGATATTGGAAGGGAACCACAAAAATTGTGCATTCTTAGAATTTCATATCTGTTACATGTAGTAGGGATGCTTACAAGATACTGTCGACTGAGAAAACACTTGATCAATATGAGGATTGAAGACAACCCTCGTTGTCGAATGTGCGATTTTCGTGAGAAGACAGTACATCACATATTTCTGTCAATGTGGATGTACTGGAGTGCCTCAGAAACAAATACCTGGGAGATTATTTTCTCGAACCAGAAGACTTTCATGACATTTGCTGCGAATCAGTGTATGCCTTTATGGAAAAAACTGCCCTTATGGGAGATAGTTAAATTTCAGGTTATAGTATGATCGGTTTTACCGCAATGCTATGGGCAGTTATTGCCCTACCCTATGGTATCATAATAATAATTATAGTTCGCGAGTCATTGGGACCATAAAACCTAAAGGCGTCTCGTACTCATTGCGAGTAGAGGCGCACCCAGAGCGTACACGTTAGAACCCGAAAGATGGTGGACTATGCCTTGTCAGGACGAAGTCAGGGGGAACCCTGATGGATTAGCGAGAACACAAGTCTTCTGGGCGCAAGTATATGGCGATACTTATCAGCTAAATGAAGACGCTTAAGATATATCACTATTTCGTAACTTTTGCCAAAGGCAAAGTTTAAAAGGTCCAGACGAAAAATATCCACTGATTACTGATGAAGGAGTGAAGAAAGTTATCACTAGAACTAAGAACTTTTCAGCGCCAGGGCCAGATAAAATCAAAAACTTTTGGTGGAAGACGTTCACTTCTACGCACCAATATCTAGATCGTATATTCACTACTTTTTTAAACGGAGAACAACCAGTCCAGCAGTGGCTAGTGAAAGGGCGCACGGTACTGATCCCTAAGACCGGAGATTTGTCAAGTACAAAGAACTGCAGGCCCATAGCTTGTTTAAACACGAGCTACAAGCTATTCACTGGCATCCTCAAAGAGAGGATATTAACATTTATCGAGCCGGTATGGAGTGCAATAGTTGAACAACGTGGATGCAAGAGAGGTCTGGCAGGTTGCAGGGAGAACCTGTTAATAGACAGGTGTATTACCCAGGACTCGATCAGGTATTGGCGCAATCTGTCCATGGCTTGGATTTAATACCGTAAGGCATTCGATAA
>CAKNYM010040799.1:0-19561 GCA_932195095.1 Andricus curvator
ACCTTCACGAAGCTATGAGTACGAAGAAGAAGCTACCAACAGAATCTCTCAAGGAATACCTGTTAGATATGAGGACGCTCGGAAGCAGAGGAAAATTGTCCGATGCGACAATAATCAAATATGTGATAAAGGGAATCAACGTGAGCGAGGTGCACGATGTTTTAACTGTAACCGATTTGTACATCTCGCGACAGCTTGTGATCAACCGCGTGAAAATTCTTCAAGGTCAGCTGACAGTGCATCGAGGTCTGAATCGAGTGTAAAGATGGTACGAGAAAATATCGAGCAACGAGGAACTATAGAGAAGAAAGAAAAGGCGGAAGAGGACTCGTGTCGTGTCTACGAGGAAATCAAGGAGAACAGGACGTCTATTGTTTGACAGTTGGATTTTGGCAGTGACGTTCACTTGATAAACTATGACGTGTATCATTCATTTGGATCGCCAGAGATGGACAGCAAGCCGGACATTCTTGGATGGGTGACAGGCAAAGATCAACTGACGATGTTCGGGAGTTTTACAGAGAAGGTGGAGCTGGATGGTAATATGTATTATTTTCGTTTATGTGATGAAGAAACAGGGTCTCAGAGCATTAATGGGCAATAGTTTACTTAGAGTAGCTAGATTAGAAGTTGAGGGGCCAACTGCACGCGTAATAAAATTTCCGACTGACGATTAAAATGTTGTGCTTTGTGTGCAGGACATTGCGGAGCCGCATAAAGATGTTTATATTTATCTGACAGGAGAAAGTAGGGCCAGAATAGCGGAAATAATAGGAGGGACAAAGTTCCTGTAAGTCAGGACCCGCGGCGCTTGCCTCAAGTTGAAGAGAGCATCATTGAGGAACTAGTAGAAGAATGATTAGCACAAGGAAAGTTACGTCCGAGTTGCTCAGAATATTCAAGCCCAGTTTGAGTCGTGCGTAAAAAAAAGTGGAGAGCCGAAGGTTTGCGTTGATTATCGCGCATTAAACAAAAAAATCCTGCGCGATCATTTCCCTTTGCCAATCATTGACTCTTACCTAGAGAAGTTGGTATATGCAAAGATATTCAGTCGAGTTCATGTCGAGGTAGAAGAGGATAGTCTGAAGTACACGTCCATTGTCACAGCCTCAGGACAGTTTGAGTTTTTGTATGTCCCATATAGTTTGTGCAAATCATCGGCTGTTTTTCAAAGACACATTAATTTTATATTTAAAGATCTAATTCGCGGAGGAGTAATCTTAATTTATCTCGATGATGTAGTAATAATGTCTCAAAAAGAGGAAGAAGCGATTGCGAATTTGAAGCGTGTTTTGGCGGTGGCCGCCGACTATTCCCTAGGAATGAATTGGAAGAAATGTCAATTGTTGCGTCGCAGCATAGAGTATTTAGGATACATTGTAGACGATGATAAAATCCGACCGTCGCCCCAGAAGATTCAAGCAGTGATGAATTTTCCCGAACCACGAAATAAAAAAGCAGTCACAAGTTTTCTGGGTCTAGCAGGGTTTATGCGAAAATTTATTAAGGGTTTTACTTGGCTTGCAAAAGCATTACATGAATGTACGAGAGAGGACGTTGAGTTCTACTTCGGCGAAGAACAACGTAACTCATTTCAGTTGTTAAAAGAAGCACTTTGTAAAGCACTGGTCTTGCACTTATTTGATGCCCGATGTGAGACTCAAGTGCATACTGATGCGTCTATAGAGGGTAACGGCGTAATATTATCACAATGAAGTTTAGAGGATCAATCGATGCATCCGTGTCAGTACTTGAGTAAGAAAACGTCTAGCACAGAGAGGAGGTACTCGAGTTATGAATTGGAGGTACTGGCCGTAAGTTATGCATTGAAGAAATTACAATTTTACTTGCTGGGTATACCTTTTAAAATAGTGACGGACTGTTCCGCGTTCAAGCTTACCATGAAGAAGAATTTAATTCCACGAGTTGCGAGATGGGCTCTTCAACTCCAGGAATTTTATTACACTATTGAACATCGTTCAGGGACAAGAATTTTCCACGCAGATGCACTGAGTCGAAATCCAGTAGTGCTGCAAATTCAAGACATCATGGTAGAGCGTCTTTGTGTAGCGCAAGAAGGGGACGAAAAAAGAAGGTTGATAAAGCGGATTCTGAGGGAGCACGGGGAGTACGAAGATTGTGTCGTTGAGGGACATCTCCTCTACAAGGAAAAGGATGGCACCAGGCTGTTGGTTGTACCCAAGGGAATGCAGCGGGAAATGACAAGAAAGTCTCATGGGCTGGGACGCTTTGGCACGAAGAATACTTGCGAGTTAATAGAAAGAGAGTACTGGATCGACGGATTGAAATCTAAAGTTGACAGGCACATCCAGAACTGTGTCCCATGTATTTTGGGGAGAAAGAAGCAAGAAAAGCAAGAGGGGCATCTTCTTACGACGATCGACGGCTTCACGAAGTTCCTATGGATTTTTCCAACTAAGTCCACTGGCACTGACGAAGTCATTGAAAAGCTTAAGGAAAATGTGAAAAGCATCTTAGGCATCTCTACCCTACTATATCATGCCAAATTGTAAGACTACTACTAATAGAGAATAAAATTTCTTCAAACTTTCGAATGTTGGTGATCGATCGCCTCCCAATTTGTTCG
Organism: Andricus curvator; assembly: GCA_932195095.1. Lineage (NCBI taxonomy): Eukaryota > Metazoa > Arthropoda > Insecta > Hymenoptera > Cynipidae > Andricus > Andricus curvator. The sequence goes on from CAKNYM010040799.1 coordinate 2,609, forward strand.
TTTTCCAGAACAAGCAATTCCATATTTCTTTCTCAAATTGGTCAATAATAACTCATAAGGATGAACCCGGGCTTTTGAAATTAACATGGGGTTTTGAATGGGAAATGCTCAGTTTTTTCAAAAAATGGAAAAAAGAAGTACTTCTTATTATCTTTTTATAAACATGAATTATTTTTATCTGACAAGTGATAAGTTTCCTAGTCTTTTGAAACCATTTTTAAATTTCTTAAACACATTTTATTTGTTTAAATAATTCTTTTTTCCTGTGAATCGTGAAAAATTAGTATTTTTTGGGATAAGCGATATAAAATGGCTGGCGTTCAAAACGGGGTAAACCTCATTTTTATTTTTTCACAGCAGTCAATAAAAACCTTCTTATTTTGACATTTTGATACTTTCAATAACAGCAATCAATTTTATGTTAGTTGGCCACCCTACACCATACAAAATTATCGAATGCGTTTAAAGTTTTTTGTCATTTCTTTCTAATAAGTAAAACTATTTTTATTTTCAAAAAATTGTATTGAAAAAAGTTTTCCTTCTGATCTATCTGTGCGAAAATGGATACGAAAAATCTTTCCACGATTTTCGGATAATTTAACTTTTAGCCATTTTTATCTGTGATTTACATGAACAAAAAAATATTTTAGATCACCATTATTAAAAAAGTCATTTCTTCTAAAGGAAAATCGTGCGATTTGAAACAAAACGGAATATAATATTACTATTGAATTCTACTATATCACGTCCACGTGCCATTTGTCACAGTCTGAAACAACCAGCTGGCGACCAGATGCACTAGTTTCTCTCTGAACCTCGTACGAGAAATGAAAAATTCCGACCTGGGAATACCTGAAGTTACCACAATCGGTAATTTTGATCATTTATTATAGAAAAACTAATATGAATTTTTGATTTCTTACAAGGGTTATAGACGAGGATTTTGTCAGAAAGTTAAAAAAAGTGCATTTCGAAAATGTTGAGGTTCACCACGTTTCGGACGCCAGGCATTCAGTTAGATGAATGTCAAGTGTGATATTTCTTTTGTTTTTTACATATTTTGTAATTATTTAAACAATTTTATGCCACGTAAATCGTAAAATACATTTTTTTTCTTAAAATAACTAACATAATGAACGGACATTGAGAGTAGTATATCTTTTAATGATATTTGGCAATTATTAAAATAATTTTTATTTGGTTAAACGATTATTTTCTTCTATAAATCTTGAAAAGTTACTATTCTAATTCATTCAGTAACTATATAATTTATCCAGGAAAAAAGTAACTTTTGATGATTCAATATAAGCAAAATATCTTCCAAACAAATCATAGTTGCCTGAACAATTGAAAATTAGTAAAAAAAAATACTTAAAAACTTGCCAGTCACTGAATTTTTCGGGCACAATAGAAGGAGGTTGGAAGGGTGAGGCTGAAGTAATTTGGTGGAAATCACTCCTTAAACCTTATTTACAACAATTTACTAGCAAGAACTTCTTTTTTCCATTTTTTCGAAACCGAGGTTTTTTCATTCAAAAATTCGTGTTCATTTCAAAAGCCGGGGGCGCGGTTTAATGTCGACCAATTTCAAAGAAAGCAATTCATTCTACGGAAAACGCACAAACTGGGAAAGGTGGATCACCAAAAACAGAAAGTCGAATCTTTGTACCATCCTACTGTTAATATTATTTTGTGTTTCCATAGATCTGCTGTCCAAATGTATAACCTAGTAAGTGTCATTTTCTGTGAAGGTTTTTTTCACCTAAAAGGTGAATTGTATACAAAAAAAAGTGTAACAGTTGATATCTCAACCAAGAAGATTAAATTTCATACAAAAAAGGGAATTTTAAATCCAAGAAGAAGAATTTTCAACAAATGAATATTTTACAGTTATGAAAGTGAAAAAAGCTCATCTAAATTGTTGAACCTTCAAGCCAAAAGACGAATTTTCTGTACAAAAAATTTCTTTCAACCAGAAAATATGAATCCTCAGCAAACAATTAATTTCCTACAAAATATTTCAATTTTTAGCCAAAGAAATAAATCTTCATTGCAAAAAAAATTTTAACAAAGTAGTTCAACTTTTACTCACGCAGTTGAATTTTTAATTAAAAAATATCAGTTCTTAACAAAATAGTTTAACTTTTAACCAAAGAGATGAATTTTCAACTAAAAATATGATTCTTCAAAAAAAAAAATGATTTCTTAACAAAGTGGTTCAATCAAAAATTTCAAACAAAATAGTTGAATCCTCAAGCAAATTTGCAATGAGTTTTCAAATCAAAAAGACTTTCAGTTGAGTTTCAACAACTAAAATATGAATTTTGAATAACAAGTAAACTTTCTACGAAATAGTGAAATTTTCAACAAAACAGTTGAATTTTCGACCAAAAAGATTACTTTTTAGAGAAATTATTGAATTTTCAACCAAACAGTTCATTTTTATCCAAAAAACCTGCAATTTTCACTATAATAGATGAATTTCCTAATTAAAAACACAAATTTTTAGAATGAAGAACCCTGCGCTCCCCTACCGTAACAAATCGTAACAAAATCTCTCGACCCCTCCCTCCGTCTTGAGCTGTCACGTAATTTAAGTACAGTCCCTCATCCTAGGAGTGGAGTCAGAGTAAGTTCTTTGGATGGGGGGCATCTTAATTTTACACTGCTCCAATTAAGAAGGAAGGAAATCATCATTCGATAATATTCTCGATATCGATAATATTCGATAATATTCTCTTAATATTTACTGTTTTAAATTGTGCTTTAGCTTTTGACTTACTGAGGTACTTTGAATATGAAGTGTGAATTTGCCCACGAAAGATCACTCCCAATAATCTGTCATTACGGAACACCACATCATAATCCTCAACAAGTTCTCGCGGGCCTATTATTGGCGTTGGCCGCTCACTTGGAACTAAATCTGTAAGAAAAATACAGTTGACAATTATTTTAAAGTTTGAAAAATTTGAACGAATAACCACTCTATTGTACTCAATTACGAGTCTACAAATAACACGCCTCGGACTCACAATACTATTGACACTTCTTTACACATCAAATATTCCATCAATAAATTCAAGATGATTCTATAGGATCTCCAAATACTTTTAGGATTTGAATAATTTCAATGGATTTCAAAGGATCTGGAAGATATTAAAGTAATCAAAAAGATTATGTTCGGTATTTGTGGAATTACTAAGGATTTCACAGGATTTGAGAAGTTTCATCAATTTAAACAGATTTCAAGCTATTTTAAAAAGTTGATGATATTTTAAAAGATTCCAATAATTTAACGAAATTTAAAAATTTATTTGAATTTTCAAAGAACTTTGACGGATTTCAGGAAATTTCAAAGGATTTTAGGAAGGTATCCGCATATCAACATTATTTGAAGGATATTAAAAAAAATCTAACAAATTCCTATAGAACCTCAGGAAATAAATGTTGTGAGAAGAGATTTTAATGAATTTCAAAAGATTTGAAAGAGCTTATGGTATTTTCGAAGATTTCATTGCACTCAGCGAGATTTTGAAGGATTTACGAAAAATTTCGTAGCATTTCAGAAAATTTCAAAGAATTTTAAAATTATATCCAGGGTATCAGAAATGTTAAAAATATTTAAAGGAAATACGACGGATTCTAGAAAATCTATAAAAAAAGGATTGCAAAGAATTTCAGAGAATTTAGGGTATTTTCAATGATTCCAGTGAATTTAACAAGATTTTAGGGATTTTCAACAAGCAAGGTAGTGGGCTAAAGAGTCTCCGATGAGGACTCTCTCTCGGACCACAAGTATATCTTGTTCCAGTTAACCCTAGAAAAAACTGCGTTTTTAAAAATCAGAAACTCCAGAAATACACTTTGGGACTTATATAAAAAGAAACTCAAATGTAGGCTTGCGGAATTACCCACAAGCTCTGGTACCATTGATGAGTTAGAGCCCGCCGCGGATTTTCTGCGAAGAACTCTGACTATATCATATGAGAACAGTTGCTTCACAAGCATATTTAAGTCTAGGAAAGGAGCTGAATGGTGGAATACCCACATGGAGAGACTCCGTAAAAAGATAAGAACGTTGTGCAACTGGTCAAATAGAACTAAAATGCATTTAAACTGGGGCATCTATAAGACTGTCACGTATGAATACAACAAAAAGAAAGAAATTATAAACAGGAGGATTGGAGGGACTTCTGCGAGGAATCGAAAAACATTTTCTTACTCCCCGGCATGGCAGGGCGGTGATTACGGTACTGTCGTCTGTACGTGACGTGTTGTGCCGCTCTATACTTTTCTAATAATTTTCCACACTTTTCGTTATGTGAGTGACTGGATAATCTGAATACGTCTTGTGACTCATTCAGTGTTTCCTGCCTTAGTTGTTTTTCTGTCGTTTTCGGTCAGAAAAGTACTTTAATTTTCTGATCGCCTGAGGAACAGCTGCCTCATTTGCATGCAAGTGTGGTTTACTTGTTAATATTGGCTGCTTGAATCTCTCATCGAATGACGCAGAGAAGATGAAGAAAAAATGGAAGACTTGGTGTTGCAAGAAGTGCACTGCCAATTTAATTGGTGTCAACTCCAAACGCTCTATATTTCCCAATTCGGTATCAACGGAATCAGTTTACAGTGGAGTAAACAACTCAGGGATGTTCCCAGTTACATTAGGGCCCGAGGTACAAGTAGGTGTCTCCAATGCAATTGTAAAGGGTCAGGAAACTGGACTAGCTAAGATCACTGCTATGATTGAATTGTTCGTATCCAAGCGTATCACCACTATCGAGGAGAGAACCTCTTGCAACGTAACTGATATTATCAAACTCCAAACGACAAATCAATCAATTGAGGTTGAGAGTCACGTTCTGTTGTAAAACCATCTGAAGACTTAAAAACGCTGCCTCCTCCCCTCCGCAACCAATCGTAATGGTGAAAATTAATCTAAGATCTAATTGTGCCATATGAATTGAACAGTACAAAAACAAGCGTGGCTTCTCGACTAAAACGATTGGTTGGAGTGATGAGCAACCTCTTTATATCAGAGAATCACTTTTCAAATATAACTGGCAGATCTATAGTGCTGCCCTTGAGATGAAAAGCAACAAGAAAATAAAGTAACTTTCGATCCCCGGGGGCAAAATCTTTTGTAGAAAGGAGGATGGAACGCCGAAAGTTTTTCTTGACCATCTAAAAGATCTAGAAGCCCTTCGACTGTGACAACCCAGGAAGTAAGTATAATGCCCGGAAATGTTTTAGTCTGCCTATTATTTCTTCTATTCATATTCCTAAGCTAGATACTTATATGTAACACGTCAGCTTCACGCAGGGATATGTGAAAAGCAAATGGTAACCCGTTCTTCCAAAGGGAAAGCTGGTATACAGATAGCTCCAGGGGAGAAGAAGGGTCAGAAGGAATCTATGGCTAAGAAAAAATCACTATGGCTAAGAAAAAATCTAAATATAATAGCAAGTTGAGCTATTCCTATTAAAGTACATTTTATCGTGTAAAATTGGCTAGAAGTTAGTGATATATTTGCTTGAACTCGTACAATTTTAGCATGGAATTTCTCTACACTACCAAAGCATAAAGCGCATGGTAATACACCTCGAGCATATGCTTTGAAAGTAGTATCGCCGTGAAAGAAAAGCTTTCACTTGACCATACTGAAGTTGCAAGAAACACTTGCGGTTTTGGTATGGGTTTCTGACAACGGAAACGCAGGTCTTAAGCCATGCGTACCAGCGCTTGCGATCTCGTTGGTATGATGGGAGAATACGAAGCGCAATAAATCCATACCGAAATCGCAAGGTTTGCTTGCAATCACAGCAAGGTTAAGAGGCATGGTTTTCTTGCTCAGCGAGACTGTTCTTAGAGTATGGAATGTTTAATTTTTCTAATAGAAGACATAGTCATGCTTGAAATGCATGAATTCTAGCTAAGAAAGCAAAAAACCTGCCACACACGCATGAGAGGTGCACTTGCTATTTTACTTAGATTTTTTTCTCCGTGTAGAAAAACCAGACATAACAGCAGAACTGGTTTGCGACTGCAAAAGGACATCAAACCAACTTGCAGAAAAAAATAAAGTAACTCTTATATGGGTCGCTGATCACACAGGGATCAAGGGCAACGAAAATGCGGACCAGCTGGCAAAATGCGGCGCAGGAATTGATTACATAGGGCAGGAACCGGTACTGGGACTAGCGTTTCGCTGCATCGGGATGACCATCAAAAACTGGACCCGAACAAAGCACCGGGAATACTGAAAACTAATCCAGAATTTCCGCCAGGCGAAATCCTTCCTGGACTATACGTGCCAGATAGACAGAGCCAGGAAAATCCTAGATTCACCCAAGAAACACATAAGAACAGTGGTTTGGATCCTAACTGGACATAACCACTTGAACTTTAATATGCATTAGGTAGGCTCAGGCAGCAAACTCTCGAGGCGCATTTTATGGAACATGCGGAAGTTTTAACGCCATCAGTGCTTTTTTTGCAAGGTGCCTGGATACGTCAAAGCTAGTTTGGATAATTTTTCAAAAGTGATTACACGTATGATAAGTGATTTTTTTTCGATGTGCTCCAACTTCAACGTTGCTGAGACTCGAGAACTGAAAGCGAAAAAATAAGTGAATGGGATGAATGACGATAACCGTCCGAAACATTTATTCTTATATATTTAATTTATTAAATTTAGAATGATAATTGTTCAATGATAATCGTCAAGTGAGTTCACACTTTTACATTTTGTCGACTTGTTAAAAGCATCTGGAACGTTTGGTATTTTCAGAAAACGACGACCATTGCAAAAAAAGGACATCTTTCCGTTTTTTAGACATTTGACCTTGATTTCTGACGTTTCTAAGGTCACAAAAGCAAATTTCTTATCGAATATTTTTGACGCGAAATTTTTCGCTCTTTTTAAATCCGCAGTCAAAAATAAGGGTTGTCGTTTAAAAAAATTGTTTTCGCCTTCAAATGACCTTGAAAATTGACCTCAAGGTCAAAATTAGAAGTACGGTTTCGATTCCTTGGGAATCAAACCGAAATGCCTCTGACAAAGCCACCGAACCCGTTCTCGGGTAATAATTTAGATAAAAACACGATGACGCTCCGGCGGAACGCCCACATTGTGTAAAAGAATCACCTCAAGGATGACTTGCTAGACTTCTACGATGCCAGCATTATCCCTGTTCACGGAGGCTTTATGGCAATGTGCCGCCGTGTGCATGACACGCTCTGTAGCTATCATCAAGAATGTCTTAGCTCAAAATGTGGTGACAATATGCTAAAGTGAAAATGATACCGTTCAGGAGCCTCCTCCGCTGTATTGTACAGAAACGCTCCTTCGCGCATTTCTTCGTGCTTCCTGACCATTTCAAGAATAGGGCATCGTCAATTCGCGTATATATGCACTGTACCCAGAATAAAAATTGTTGCGAGATTATGATAGTGAATTGTTCAAGATCGTTTTATTTAAGGTATGCGCATTTTTCGTTAATTTCAAAAATTAAGGGTGTTGAGGGCAAAATTCTAGTAACACTCACCAAAGTATTTTTAAGGTAATTTGATCGTAGGATCTTGGATTCGTTGGTCCAAGCGTGAGGAAGAGCCCAAGAGCGGTTGCAGAAGTGATTTACCGCCCGGACTTGATCCTGTAAAAAACAAATAGTAATAGATGAATTTTGAATACCAATACTGAGAAAAGCATAAAGTATTTCTCGAATTTTATACCTTGACTTCAAGACATGACATGACCTAGGAAGATAGTAGCAAAAATCAAAAATGCATGTCACATAGTTTTTAAGGTATTATCCTTGGTTCAAGCCAACAAAACTTAAAAAATCTTTATGGGTTCCCGAAATATGACTAAAAATGCCCAAGCATGTCTGCGTAAAGTTTTAGTCGGCAATCACTATTATTGGTCAGCCTTGCTGTTTAATGGCCTTGAAACGACTAGCATTTTCGCCAGATCCAAAATACATCTACGAGGATGCATTGTTTAATGTAATATTCAAACCATATAATCTAAAGGCAATCTCACTCGAGGGATCAAAGCGATTTTTTGGAAAAATTTTGTTGTTTTTTTCTTTTGCAGTTGAAAATTGGGCGTCTTTTTATGGGCAAGAAAAAAAACTTAATTACCGAGAAAAAGGAGAATATAATATTACATATATTTTCCAAAAAATTTTTATATTTCATTATTAGATCATGGTTTCTCAAAGCAACCCATCCCGACGCAACCGGAACGTGTGAATCATCCACTCCTGCTCCCAGAAGGTAAGCAAGAGTGGGAAGTTTACCCGCGTGAAAATGGTCACCATGGGACAAAACACAAGTACCATGGCTCAAGTCTTGAACACATTTTTTCCAATAGTTCGTCCATAGTATGGCTGAAGTATTGCTTGTGTCAGAATGCCATGGCCAACGATTTTACTGTAGGTGCAAATTGTCATCAGCCCAATGTCAGGCCGACTTTTTCAAAGGTCAGGCGAGATACCGAAATGATAACTATGGACCGACTTTGTTTGCTGACCATTGTCCCAGCATATCCTACCAAGTTTGTACCGTCTGTTGGGCCAAATCTGTGCAAAAGTTGCCCGTAGTCGACTCAATCGTGGAAGCATATATTGGGCCAATGGGTGGCAAATAGTCAATAATTCTTGATTCGGTATCTCGGCCGATCTTTGAGAATGTTGGCCCATAATTGGGCCAATAGGAAATATGCAACATGGTACAAATTTCTGATCGATATTTCTAGCCCATAGTATCCAGAATTGGGCCATTTTTAAAGTGCAACTTATTAGGGAGCGGTACGGCATTTTTGCACGAGCAACGAATCCATCAGAATCGTCACGCAGCACTCGAGCGTCACGTTACGATTCATGCTCCAGGAAGGAAGTGGGCTGAACACGCGCATACATGAGATTCAAGGAATGCATGGGATTCAAGGAATTCGTGGAATTCAACTAATTATTTGAATTCAAGGAATTTGTGGAGTATAAGGAAATCGTGGAATTCAAGGTAAAGTAGGTAAAGTAGAACTACTACTCTACTTTGACATATATGCTGTTATGATGTTGTCTCTCTCTGAAAAAGTCTCTTTAATTTTTTTTGGCTTTTTTATACAATTGAAAACTCTTGTTTCTTGCAAGATACTAATCACAGATTCTTTGAAAAATGCACGCAGTGATAGCCGAAACGTCAGTATGATTAATAAACAAATTTTTTAGTAATTTCGTTTGCTATTTCTTTTACTTTAATGAAGACCGTAAGACCTACAAAAATGCTTACACATATTCGTGGAATTCAAAGAATTCGTGAAATTCAAGGAACTCACAGGATTCAGGGAATTCATGAAATTCATTGGGTTAACGAAATTCATGGAATTGACGGAATTCAAGGAATTGACTGAATTCATGGAGTCCAAGGAATTCAAGAAATTCATGAAATTCATGTAATTCACGGAATTTGTCAAATTCAAGAAATTCATGGGATTCACAGAATTCATGGAACATAAAGAATACACTGAATCTACAGAATTCACTGAATTCATGGATTTCAATGAATTCAAGAAATTCACGAAATTCAAGAAATGCACAAAATTCATATAATTCACTAAATTCGTTAAATATGAGGAATTCATCAAATTCAAAGAATTCGTTGTTCGTTATATTATACATTGAATTTCTCTATCTATTCGATTTTAACTGCGTATCTATTTTTTTAATTTTCTCAATTTCCATGAAACGCGAAAAATAGAATACTATCATGAAATACCAACTTGAATGTTTAAAGAGATCTGCTCCTATTTTTTGCCATGGTCGGGTTGGCAGATAATTATATTTAAAGCTTTCATTATAATTTGTACGTTCCTCTATACAATTAGGACATTCGCTGGGATAATTATTCTTGTTCCGCGTAGTAAAAGATCTTCGGACAAGTTTACATCGGCACGATATTGATAATACATAGTTACATTTTCCGGTAATTTACTTTTCTCTGGCTATCGCATACTTTTCCAGTTGTGAACAAATTTCGTCTTCAGCTTGAGCTTTCAGAATTCTCACTATATACGCGTCTTTCATCGGATACCTATTCACAATCAAATTAGCGTATAATGTCATTTCTTTGCCGAGTTCGTTTAAGCCTTTTTCGGTTAAAGGACTTCGAGATAAAGGGTCTGCTATAACTAGCGTTTTTCCTTGCACATATTTTATCCGGTAGTGATATCACATTAGCTTAATTCTTAATCGCTGAAGTGGAGGAGATAATTCATCGAGATGATCAGTTTGTAGTATTTGTACAAGCGGCTTATGGTCTGTTTCCAGAATAATTTGTAAACCTCAAATATACTCTCCGAATGTAACTGCCGTCCACGTAAGAGCTAGAGCTTCACGTTTGATTTGAGCGTATCAGCGCTCTATCTCAGTGAGAGTTGTCGAAGAAGAAGCCACGATTTCATGAGATTCATCTGGGTTTACTTGAAATAAACATCCGCATATGGCGTACGAGCTTGCATCCGCACTAAAAAATAATTTTTTTAGTTGGATCAAAATGAGAAAGGGTTGGCGCTTTCGTTAAAGCTGATATTACAAGACTAAGGGCTCGTTGCTGGCCTGGACACCTTATAAATGAGACATTGTTTCTCACGAGACAAACGAGGGGCTCCAGTATTTCAGATCGATTTTCGATATATCTGGCGGTAAAGTTAATTACGCCTAAGAATTTCATCACTGCTTCTTTGTTAGTCGGTTCCGGAAATTCGGCGTACGTTCTAACCCTGTCAGGATCAATGCCGACCCCGCATCCTGACAATAAATGACCGAGTTATTTGATCTCTTTTACTTCGAACAAGCACTTTTATTTATTTATCGTTATTCCCGCGCGTTTTAGTTTTGATAGAACTGTACGAAGAGTGGCATCGTGTTCTTCTACATTTGAACCGAATACAAGAACATCATCGACATAAAGCACTATATTTTCTATACCCTTAAGGATTCTGGCCAATTGAGTTATGAAATACTCAGATGCACATGCAATCCCGAAAGGTAAACGTTTAAATTTGAATCGGCCGAAGGAAGTGATGAAGTTTGTTAAGAGTTGGCTCGGTTCGCTAACTTCACTTGCTAAAACAATTTTTTCAAATATATTTTTGAGAATACTTTCATACTTCCAAATGAGCTAAAGTAATTTCCACTTAAGAGATTGGATAATACGGACAAGTGCTTTCTCTCTAATTCGATTGGGAGTTTTGGTCTAATAGATAGATCGACGGAACGTGGTACTGACTGTACGAAAGGTTTAGCGTCTGGCTTTAATGTTAGTGAATGTATTCTAAAAACTCTCCCAATTCTCTGCCTAGGTTAGGAAATTCTTCAAACACGCGAACTTTTGTCGAATCTTCGTTTTCGCGATTTTTGGTTGCAATCGGGATATTATCTTCTATTATTTTTACGATTTCGAGTTCTTTATTTTCATCGCATCCTAAAAGTGGTTTTCGAAGACCATTGATTACATATCCGATACAAATACAATTTTTTCTTCGATATTTTAAGGTTATATTTACCGCACCGATCACGTCGAGTTTCGTTAAATCCGGCCCTTTTATAATTTTCGCAGTTTTCATCACATTAGGTTCTACGTAATTTTGTATACGCTTGCTTGGTAAGTATTTGCAGCTTGCACCTGTCGGCCAGAAAATCGATTTCTTTATTTATTTCTATTACGTAAATTTTCCCTATGCATTTACTTTTATTTGTACTCGCCAGCGCTACAAACATATCATAGCTAATTACATTTTTCTCATTTTCGACCGCGCGGACACTTTTAGATTTACAAGCTCTACTGAAATGACCTTTCACCTTACATTTGTAACACGTTGCATTTCTCGTTGGGCACTGGCTTTTCGGGTAAGTCGACTTTGCTGCATAGAAGTAGCATACGCCAGTGCGCTGATCGTTTGCTTGATAGATATCATCACGATCTCCAGCTGAATTCCTGTCTTGCGCAAAAGTATTTTGTGACGTCAACTTCCGCTCTGGCTACCCTTGTTGATCCATGATTTTCCGCCCCTTAGCGGATATTGATTGGTCGAACAGACCTGATGTTCGGATCGATCTTTGACTCTTATTATATGGTTATGTTTATGCTGAATTTCCGTTTGATTAGCGGCAGTGATCGTATCTTGAAGCGTCAGGTTTTGTTTCAGTTGTATACTTTCTCTCAATTTCGCAACCAGCATGCCCAGAACGATTCGATTACGAATCAACGTTTCGTGGTATATCCCTGGTTGTGGCTGAAACTGCAAAAAAATCTCCTCGCTTTTCTCCCCCATAATGTAGATAAATGCATTTTAAGTGCATTTTATTAAATGCTTCTAATAATTTAAATGATGTTTTGAAACACCTCATACGGGCTTGATTTCTTAACTGCAAATCTGGAATTCCATCGATTATATAATCCACGACCTCTCCATCGTGCATGGGCACTTGATTAGCTAGGATTAACTTTTCGTGATAGTATTCGCAAAATGATTCGTTAAATTTCCACTTTCATTCATCAAACAGCCTTCGTCGTTTTAACCCGTTAGGTCGATGGTCAAACATCTTCTTCATATCTTTGAGCAAGTCTTTGATACTCCTTTCAATATGTGTTGATTTAGAATGAAGTCATTCTAAAGCATTGCCTCTCAACTTCGAAATGAGCAAAATTTTTGCAAAATTATCGTTCAGTTCATAATTTGCACTAAGGAGTAGTTATAATGTTTACCTTGGAACGAAAACTTAATGAATTTGCTGAATCTCTTGTTGAATTTCCATGAACCTGGTTTTGGCGTTGTAGTAGCTGTACTTCTCGTGCGAGCAAATCTCTTTCCCTTCTCATAAGTTCTATTTCGCGTTGCATCAATGTAAAATTCGTTGACGAATTCCTGTGGTAGTGACGGAAAATTAGAATCAGTAGGTAAAGGACTCGGATCTGGAATAGTCATACTTCCTTGTTTACAATAAAACAGCTGCTTCTTCTGTATGCGAATTTATGTCCTCCATTCCTATCCAAGAATCTGAGGGATCAACTTCCTGTAATCGGTTGATTAAATCAGCCTTATTTCCACATTCAGAAGACCTTTTATTATTAAAATTTTCATCAACTTCAAAACCGAAAAAGCACACAGCAATAACACATTGAACACTCCGCAAACAAGTTTTTTCATTTCCTCAGAGCACAGTTTTCTTCGATCCCTATACGTTGACAGAAAAATTGGAATTCTTCATTTTCAAAAACAATTTTAATTACTGATGACCAATACTTGAGCTGAAATCTCACTTCTGATACTGTAGTAACGGAATTTCCTCATACTTCGGCGTGAATAACACGTTTATTTTATATAAATGAAAATTTTATTTAACTTCTACGTGTTGATCGTTTTGCATTCATCAATACCTGTCGTTCAAACTGACGTTACAGGTGATGAAACAAACCCAGTAGATATCTCTATGGAATCTACTTGAATAATTGCTATCACAAAACTATTTGATGTCTAACGAGAAAAACTTGTGAAATTTGCTATAGAGAATATTTTAACGCATACGTGTATAGTGGAATAACCTCTAAGGCAAATGTCACTACGTTTTTTCGTTTAGAGCAGCCATCTGATAATTCATATAATTTAAAAGCTTGAACAAATTTGAAGTGGCAACCAATCAAAAACTTAATCAATACGTCATTTTAATAGATTTCAACAAAATGCTTCCAACTTTTTCAGAACATGAAGTTTGGTTCCAGAAACCCCCATTTTTTAATTTTTTTAATTTTTTATTTTTCGGATTATGATTTCTTTTAAGGCAAACTTCTTGTTCTGAGAAAGTTTAAAAGTATTCCGTTTAAAACATCAGAAATGAGTTATATTTTGAGTTTTTAATTGTCTGCCATTTTGGTGTTATATAAAATTATGAAGTTTGAAATCTTGCAGTCGCTTTAGAATAAATTATTAGTTCTTTTCACATAAAGAAAACATAATTTTTGGGCATATCCAGGGGGCCGTAATTTTGCCATTTTTCCAAATTTCATGCCTGAATCTGAATAAGTGCGTGAATTTTAATAAATAATTTAGTAATTGAGTGTTTCATTATAAAATAGAAATATTTTAGCATTTCAATGCAAGAATCGTACAAAAATCACATGAATAAACCAAGGTAAACTAGATAAAGTGTTCAAATAATTCTTCCTATTGCATAATCAAAGTAATGACTTATAAATATTTGTGTTTTAGGATGTGACGCACAATCAGACGAATATTTGTCTGTATCTGAAGAAACCATTTATTTACCATAATTGTTTTCGTTTAACTAAAATAAGCTTCGAACTGAAAAAAATCGTTTTAAATTATAGAAAAATTTGTATTGGAACAAAAAATAATTTCTTTGAAGCGAAGAAACTCTTTGGAAGACATCCACACATACCCAAGGCATAGTTTAGAGCCCATTACGAAATATATATAATTATTATCTATTAAAAAAAAACTCGTAATGCTCTTAAAATTTGCATGCATTTCAGAAAAAAGCTGTACATGAGGTTACCCGCGAGGAAAAATATAATTTAAATTTTGTGGTTGATACTGAACCAATCTATTTAGACTATTACATTTTACAACTAGGAAAAGGAATTTTCCAACAAAAGCACGCATTTCTAAAATTTCGAAAAAATGAGGCAAAAATGTTTTTGCCTCAATTACAAAAACTTCAAAAATATCCATAACGTGTTTGTCTACAAATTTAATTTTTTTATTTTTAATGTTATTTTATTAGGATTAAAACAACAGCTACGCGTCCCATGGAAAAATGATTAAGAAAAAATGTGTAGCTCCTTTTCGACTAACTACATTTTGCCCGATCATTTTTTTCCGTAGCTCATATCGTTTGTCCAAAAATTTAATTTTTTAAAAATTTTTTTACTGTTTTTTACAAATAAAACTACAACTACGCATCCTATCAAAAAGTGAACAATGACAAATTTGTAGAACTTTTTTAGGAGCACAATTTTTGTCGATTTATTTTTTTTTTCGTATCTTGCATAGTTTGACTGCAACATGGAATTTTTGATTGTTCATTATTTTTTGTGCGATCAAAATTCGAATTTTCAATATTTCGAGAAAATTGAAAGAGTTGTTATCATTATCTTGTAGGGCTTTCAAAAAGCAACGTTTTTCTTCTCTTGAAGATTATAACTAAGTGGATTCTTATTAGAATTTATTTAAAGTTGCCAACGAATAATTTCGGCTAAAATATTTCGAATTTTAACCCCTTGCCGTGCATTGCTCTTATTTGCGAATTCAAATGTTTTTAAGCATTTCTATCAAACAGTCAATTGTCTGAGAAATTTCCATTTGTTCAACTAATTTTGTTTTCCTACTAACTCTGGGGATATTATATTTTTTTACGTCCAACCGGACGATGGCCGCCTGGCATGAGCAAATAGATGGACTTGGGGCACTAGTCACGTTAGGCTCCCAAGTGACATCAGTACACTACCAATTGTAGAATGAGGCAGACGGAATAACATAACGCTTCAGTTTCACCGAGACTTTCCACGTCAGCATCCCAAGCAGGGATATATGGAAAGCAAATGATGACCACCTCCTCCAAGGGGAAATCTGGTACATAGACGACTCCAAAGGAATGAGAGGGGGCAGAAGCAGGAATATATGACAGCATAGGCAGGAGGAGGATAGGGATCCTACTTGGGCGGCATGTAACTGTCTTTCAGGCGTTGGTCCTGGCCATCCTCCTAGTGATGCATGTCGATCATTTTAAAATTTCCCAAAATCTCATCAGATTAAATTAAAACCTTGTAGGCCATACTCATCACATCGAGACGAACGATCACTCAGTCGAGATGATCGTCTCGTCTCGATCGATTTTTTTCATTACAAATTATTGATTTTTATTACATTTCAGTTCCATCTAACTATGTTTTAGGAAAATATCGATTTTGCCCAAAAATTATCGACATGCATCACTACGTCCTCCGCTGCGCTGAAACATTAATAGAGCAAAACCCTACTGGCAGTCAGATTACAATCTGCTCAGACAGCCAAGCGACATTAAATGCAGTTAAAAAACCAGGCATAAATCAGAGCTTGTTTAGGATTGTAAAAGAAATTAAACCAACTTGCAGAAAAGAACAAAATGGCCCTTATATGGGTTCCTGGCCAAGCAGGGATCAAGGGCGTCGCAAAAGTGGACCAGCTGCATCGAGATTGCCAGGAAAATCATGATATTACCCAAGAAAGACTTGAGGATAGTGGTTCAGATGTTCACAGGGCACAACCGCCTGAATTATCCCATGCACACAATGGGGTTCAGCCCCATTGCGGAGTGCAGGAAATGTAGCAGGGATGATGAAACATCACTGCATATCGTATCCCAGTGTCAGCTCCTAACACAGGCCTTCCTATCTCTCCAAATCTAAATGTGTGAAATTCTGCTAACTACTAGAGAAATAATTAAAGCAAACTGAGCTACTAAATATTAGTGAAAAATTAATAATTCAATCATTTTAAATATTTACTAACTTGATAGTGAAAAAATACTAATTTCTTAGTGAAAGTATATGCATTTATTTAGGGAAGTGGGCAATCCTAAATATTAATACACATAGAGGAGAGATTTACTTAATTACTAAATAACATAATAGAATGAAATTTAATTCAAGCCTTGGCAGACATAGCACTGGCCTATAGCGTGGACGGTGATTCTTCATTATTTCAACCTCTTGATCTCTATTTGATTCTGTAAAAAAAAATTAAATTTATTATTTCAAATATGAGAAAATGCCTCATTTTGAACAACTCAATAGCTTAGTCTATATTAGTAGTGCAAAATATATTGTACATATATGAGGGTGCCCAAAAAAATAAAAGTTTCAAATTTCTCGTACAACCCCCCCCCCCC
>CAKNYM010040801.1:0-27908 GCA_932195095.1 Andricus curvator
TAATTTTTTCATTTTGAATATATTCTTACCACAAAAATTGATTACGGCTGTGTAAGTCTTTTTTGAATGCACAATTTTTGTTCATTTATATTTTTTCGTACCTTGCATTGTTTTTTCAAAAATTTGATTTTTTTTACTGTCAATGTTATTTTCACGAATAAAACAAAAACCACGCATCCTATCGAAACATGAGTCACAATAAATTTGTACCTCTTCCTTGGATGAACAAATTTTGTTTCGGTCATTTTTTTGTAGCTGGTAATATTCGTCTGAAAATTTGATTTTTCTATTTTCAATGCTGTTTTTTACGAATAAAACAAAAACTACGCGTCATATCAAAAAATGAATAATAATAAATTTGTAGATCTTTTTTAGGTGCACAATTTTGGTAAGATAATCTTTTCTGGTATCTTGCATAGTTTTACAGCAAAATGGCTTTTTTGATTTTTCATTAATTTTTTGTGCGATCCAAATTTGAATTTTTTATTTTTCAAAAAATTTAAAAAGTTGTTATGAAAATATTATAGGGTGTTCAGGAATCAACGTTTTTCTCCTCTTGACTTTTTTTCATATCGTGCGTTTTTCGGCTTAAAATGTTCATTTTAGTTTGTTTTTTGGAATTTTGAAAATGCTATAACTCCAGTAATTTTTTTTTTATCACCAAAAGTCATAAGAATATTTTGTTCGCCATTTGGCGTTCTACTAATAACCGTACATAGAATTTTCAAATCTTCCAAAAAAGTGGTCTCAAAAATTTTCAAAATGTGCTCACTTTTTGGGTTTTCATCCAAAATAGCTGGTTAACGAACTCGTTCTCTATTTTTCGGCCATAAAAAAGTGTGCCAAAGCTCAATCAAATCTGATCATTTTTTCGAAAGTTATCGTGGCTACAGACAGACAGACAGACAGACAGACAGACTACAGACTACAGACAGACAGACACCTTCTTAAAAATCGTTTTTTCTAGCTCAGGGGGTCTCAAAACGTGGAGATTTGATGAAAACCGACTATGTCAAATTTTACATAAAACCAATACCTTCTCATTAGAATGAGAATGTAAAAAATCATTCCTAATAATTCTTAAAAAGCTTTAAAATGTTTTTGTAAATCTTCAAAAATCAACATTTTGTTTGAAGATTTTGAAATATTTTCAAATTTTAACTTATGTTTCAATAATTTCAAAACTTCTGAACCTGCTAGATATCTTTTCAAATGATTCGATTTTTTCCTCAAATTTTTAAAAAATTCTGCAGAATTAATAAAATCGCGTTAAAATATTTCAAACATTTTTTTTTACGGTTTTGGAAATATTTTTAATTATTTTGCAATGTTCTTAAATAATCTTTGAAAATTTATTTAGAAAAAAATCATTAAAAATTTTCCTTGGTATAATAAGATTTTTTTTACATTCTAACAAATAAACTTATTTTTGCCAAATCATTAAAAATCTACATTCAAAAAAATTAATTATTTATAAGTTTTACACTATTTTAGAACTTCTAAATATTTCTTAAACTTACTCTAAAATATTGTAATCTTGCAAAATTTTGCTTTGAAATTTTTTACATTCTACATTCATTTTAAAAAATAAAAAATGATAAAAAATTTTTCTAGGACTCCGAAGAAATTGTTCTTATTCTCTTCAAACCTTTGAAAGTTCTTAAAAAGCTTAAAATATATTTTTACGAAATCTTCAAAAATTAACAGTTTGCTTTAAATTGTTTAAAATCTTCGCAAGAATTAAATTTTTTCAAATCTCTTCAAAACTTCTCAAACTTTGAAGTATTTTTGGAAATAATTCAAGGTTATCCTATAATTCTTTAAAATCCTTCAAAATTAAAAAAAGCGTCTTAACATCTTCCAGATTCTTTTTCGACATACTTTTTAAATCTTATAAGCTTACAATTAATTGAGGCGCCGGATGCAAAAAGGAGATATAAAATTATTTTGCTGGAGTGGGGTGGCCCTTGAGTACTTGAGAATAAAGTCTTTTATCATCTCTCGATGAAAATTGTTGTAAATTTTTTATTTTCTGAATTATTTATATAAAACTGTTTTTTTCTCTGATTAAAATATTTCGCCTTTTTTCACTTCAACTCGCGACGAAGTCGGCACTTTTTAATATTTTAAAGTAAAATTTATGAGAAGTATGCATTGACATCCTCTGCGACCTATGAAGTTAGCAAAAATTGAAAATGTTTATTTGAAAAAAAAGTTAATAATTTTTTCCCGAGGTGTTGCACTATTCGTGCATAAGCAACTTTGATCGTTTCGGGAGACGAGCGAATTTTGAGCAAGCAAAAACTGTCAGTGAGACTGTTAGCCAGGAAGGTTCAAATAAGTTTTCTGGGAATTTTTAGCTCAATTGAAATAGTAGTTAACAAACTGTTAGTGTTTTAATTTTCCGGGGCGATCGATTATCTCCTGCGTAGGCTGTGTCATGCCCGGCAATCTGTTGTTGCCCCAGAGTTAAGTAAACTCTGCCTTATAGTACGTAAGCGATTTTTTAATTAAAATGCAATAAAACATGGCAAATCATGGTTTTTAATAATTCTTTTGTTTTCTTTCTGATTGAAATATTTAAATGTTGCCACTTCTATAGACATGAGCTTCATAAAATTCTTGAAAATGAATAATCTGTACACGTTTTCTTTCTTGTACCCCGCGTGTCCTCTGTCTCACCTCTATTTGTAAACATACCTGCATACACTTTGTGATATTTTTAAACCAAAAATAATCGTTCAAATATTACATAATATTTTGTTTTTTTAAAGTGATATCTGAATACGTATTATAAAAGCTGTAAAAAATTTCATAATGTAAATGCAGTGACGGTTTTTACTTGAAAAAATTAGAGATCATTTTTAGAATAAATCTACTATTGTTTGAAAGTGATAATCATAAACTTTAACTAGAGAAAGTCTGGTTAAATTGACCGCAGTGTCTCGTCGTCCCGAAATTCGGGATGACTAGTGCAATATTTTTCATAAGCTTGGCTAGTCGTCCCGAATTTTCGGGTGGGGGCGGGAAGGCACCCCTGTGATTGGCCATAGAAATAATGTTGGTGAAACACCTACGACTTTTCCAACGTCTCGTGGGGGCGGGAAGGCACCCCTCTGACTGGCCACATAAATAGTATTGGTCCAACCCCCCTAATTTTTCGGGACGACTAGACACAGCCTAAATTGACCAGTAAATTTACCTAAAATTATTTTTTGAGTCAAAGTTAGAAATTTTGTATTTTATGTGTTTATTGAAATAATTAATATTCACTAATTAAAATCTGCGCTAAATATAATATTCCTACTTTAATTTTGTTGTTGTCTTCTTGGGTTTATTTATTATATATTTTTATTTTAATACTACCAAAAATTTCATACTCATGATTCTGAATAATCACTACCTATTTTATGTAACTTAGAATAAATCCTGATTTTTCGTATTTTAAATAAAAATTATCTGTATCTGACCGGCCTTTGCGACGCAGTTCCACCTAACGTTGTGTAGTAACGTCTTACTGGCCGCACCGCAGCCTACGCGAGAGAAAATCGATCGCGTCGGAAAATTAAAACATTAACAGTTTGTTGAATACTGATTCAATTAAGCTAAAAATTTCCAGGAAACTTCTTTGAACCTTCCGGACCAACTTTCTCACTCACACTTTTTACTTGCTCAAAATTCGCTCGACTCCCGAAACGATCAAAGTTGTTTGTGCACGAATTATGCAACGCCTCGGCAAAAAATTATTAACTTTTTTCCAAATGAACATTTTCAACTTTTGCTAACGTCATCGGTCGCAGAAGATGTTAATGCATACTTCTCATGAATTTTGCTTTAACATAATAAAAAGTGCCGACTTCGTCGCGAGTTGAAGTGAAAAAAGGCGAAATATTTTTATCAGAAAAAAAAACAGTTTTTTATAAATAATTCAGAAACTCAAAAAGCTGCAACTTTTTTCATTGAAAGAAAAAGCTGCGGAATTTAATTTACGATGAGGATATGTATTTTAACAATTAAAATTCAAAACTTTATTTTTAAGCGCCTCCCCACTCCAGCAAAACAATTATAACTATATTTCCTTTTTGCATCCGAGCCTCAATTTTGTAAAATGAAATCTATATAATTTAAAATTTTCTCAGAAATCTTATTGTCGAGGCCGGTAACTTATTACTTATTACCGGTAAATTAAGATATTCTAAGTTTTGTCTATAATTTAACTTTTGTCATGTTGAGAACATAATTATTTCCCAATACTAAAAAAACATTTATAATTAATGGAAAGGTTAACAAACTGAAAACAGCCAGTACTAAATGTAACATTTATATAGTGTCGCAACCAATCAGGTTTTCGACAACAATATATGCGAGATCTCGTGACTAAAACTATTTAAGAAGAGGATATATATTAGTCGAATGATTTAAACAATATGATCAGCCATGGGTAGAGCACAAAACTCCAAATAGGTGAAATTCATGAACAATTTCAACATTGCTTCAACTTCAAAACTAATACATAATAGCTTTCTAACACGATCGTTTACTTAGGGGCCAAATGTAACTCAAATTTCCTCCTTGTCTGACTGGGATTCAGTTCAAGTTTGTCAGAGATAGGGTAAGTTTGATAAGATATCAGTTTATACTTGCCTCGATTGATTATCTTTCTTCGAAGTACCTACAGAGAACATATAATGGGTCTTTCAATGTTTGCCTACCCGAAGAAACGAAACCAAAATAGTGATATACAAGTGTCTTGCTTCATTCTGAGAAAAAAAATAAGGTATTAACTTCACATTAAAAATGTGTGAAAAAGAATTTTTCATCTGCCTATAAAATTTTAGAAATTTCATCAGTGAAGTCCCTCAAATACCTTAAGACGATTGTATAAATTTATATTGTAAAAAACTGACTCAGAGAGTCAGTGGCTTTACACGTCTCAGGACATTTCAATTCGATCTGTATCTATTTCAAAAACTAATTTTTAATTCCTTGTAGAGGGTAATGATCTTTAAGTGAGTGAAAAATTTTGTTTATGAAAAAGTGACTCTAAAACTCAGTTGGTATGCTCTGGGCAAATCCCGAAGAGCAGGCAAACCAAAGATTGTCCCGTCATTCCGCAGTTTGCCCGAGCGTTTCGGGCAAAGTACGGTATGCCAAAACTGTTTCAGTTTTTTATGCCTTTTACTCTTCCTGTTGTCTATTTAACTTTCTTTGCTACATTCATCGAGACTCCTAAGTTGTATTTCTGTCAAAATGCAGGGCTCGGACGCACTCTACTGTTTTGGCGTTATTTAACACTTTTTTTTAGCGATGCCACTATTTTGAACAAATTCCACTAATGCCACTTTTTTCGCAATTATTCACGAGTGCCATTATATTCATTCACGTTCCTTTCAAAAATATTCTTGAACTTCTTCTCTGATTGGCCATAATAACGTGTCTAGTGTCGAACTTCTGAAGTACAGAAATATGTGCCGAAAAATAGTCCCCGCGAATAATATATTTTATTCATAGCAGTTTGAATACATATAATCTTCATTTCCATTTCAAGCCTCGGATTATACGATATTTTCGACTACTTTCGAGAAAAAATCTTTCAAAATTGCACTATTTTAATTCGTAACAGTTACTGATTGAACATTATAAATTCTCAAACGTTCAAAATCAAATAATTTCAAATTCATTCATTAAAAAATGAATAAATCTTTATTTCAATCATGATGTTTCAAATTTGTAAAATTCCCAAATGAAGGCCTTAATTGTCGATATTTTAAAAACTGAACATATTCAAAAAATGAATTACCTGAAATTAAAAAAGTTTTATAAACAGTATCATATTTGAAGCGTTCAAAATTGAAAAAAAACTTTAAATTGAAAATCTATTTCAAATAATTTTGTAAGTTCTAAATTTAACATTTTTAAATGTAAATGGCTTCAAGGGCATAAAAAATGGTAAATAAAAACATTCATCTTTTGTTAATAATGAAAACTTTTTATCTAAAAGTTTTCAGTTTTGCAAATAGTTCAAATTAGAAATCCTTTACAATGATAAGAATTTCAATATAAAAGATTCGAGTTTCGAAAAGAATGAAATTGAAATTAAACGAAATAGAAATTTTCCGACTTTGTAAGAATTTAAATTTACAAAAAAAAACTAGCACCTTGAAAGTATTCGAAATTGACAAAACCGTCAAACTAGCAAAATGTTAAAATTCAAGAAACTCAAGTTCAAAATGCATGTAAATTCTAAAATATAAGCTTTCTCGTTTGAAAATAACGCAAGTTATCACTTGTCAATATATGTATGTATATAACAAATATATGTATTTTAAAAATACATATATTTGACGTGCGTCAATCTTCTTATTTTACAATAATTAAAATATGGGTGGGCATGAAAATGAAAACTAATTAATTATTAAATAATTCAAAATATGTAGAAATGCCTGGGATTTAAAAATACTTAAAAATTAAAGTTCTCGCGGATGAAGTTTATTCGAATTAAATTAGATTTTAATTCATTTCATTTAGGTTCGGTAGGGGTAAGGCTAATAACGAGGTTAGTGTGATAAAGACAAAATTCGGTATGACAAAAAAATTATTTATTAACTTGTTTTTTCCAACATAGAGATTATATCTCTTATTATTTGTAGAAAAAGGTGTCTGTCATTATTTATTACCTAAATCAATTATTTTATAAGAAAATAAGATGCTATTAGAATACTCCAATTCGTGATTGTTTCAGCTGATCTATTGATTTGATTTTTCCTACATGAAGCACCTTTTGTTGATTGTTTTTTAGGAATGAAGGAAGATATTATAATTTTCTTGAATATCTTTTTTTTATTGGTAAATTATGACAAGGTAAAGCAAACATCAGATTTAGGGTAACTGCGATTTATGTGGGTTGTTTTTATTTTTCATTGTGAAATACGACAATGTGTCGACGGTTCCAGGTAAATTAAAAAAGTTAATGAACGTCATTTTTGCCATAAAAATATAAGTACATAATGACAATTGGTGAATAACATTTCAATGTATATATTAGGCTCAAAGACCGAAAACGGCCAAAGACCGAAAAAAACAGCCACAACGCGTTCTGGCCGTAGCAGAAATGCCAGAACGCGTTGTTGCTGTTTTTAAAATGGCCAAAGACCGAAATAAACGACCAGAACGCGTTCTGTTTGGTAGATTTCCAAGGGGCTGACTCGAAACTGGCCTATAAAGTAATCGAACTATATAGGACGCACAGAGGTGAAAAAAATACTTCTTTGAAACAAAAATCCGCCGACTTCTCAAATCTGAACGGATCAAAGTATTTTTTTTAAATACTCAGAAAGGATGGTACTTCGATGGAGTATTGCACGCTTGAGGAAAATGGTATTAATTTGTTATTTAACTTTAACAATGCAATTGTTTATATTTGTACTATCTACTTAGGCCTATTTATTGATATTTCCTTAAAAAAAGTAGAGGTTAGTCGAATCACTTTCTTTGGGTAAAAATTTTAATTGCAGATGAAATTTCTCCATTTGTTTAATTGTTAAAAATGAATTAATGAATATAACTTATATCTGCTGCATTTTCGAAATTTAAATGCATTACTTACACCGATTTTCTTAATTAAATGTTTAAGAATAATGTTTAATTGCAAACGAACACCAACAAATAATAATAGTTAATAGTTTGACACTAGAAGTACCGGGCTGGGTCAATTGACCCCTTTCGATTTTTAAAGTGGTAAATCTCCGCAACGGTTGCTTGCAGAGAGATGGCGTTTGTGCCTTTTAATTATTTATAAATATGAGTATTTGACAATTTTTCGGAAATATTGGATGCGCACTTTTAAAAAAATCGAATTTTTATAGTCTGTTACCGGCAGGGGTCAATTGACCCCTATCGCGTTTTGGCTGGTATTTAATTAGAAAACATTTTCGGACTATCAGCTCTCATACTGGTGTATAACGTTCTAAATTTATAGTAAAGCGCTAGGAATAACCACAGTTGCAGTAAGTTAAAATGCACGGCGTATACTCGGATCGGGGAGTACAGCGGCACCAAATAGCTTGCTGTTGCAGTAGCAGCAGAAGCGACGTCGCGTGGGTAGGACTACGCTGGGGCAGGCGACAATTTTCACTTCTTTGTTGTACTTGTTCAGGACTCCACTACCCTTCTCCACTTATATTAACGATGCAATATGAATATAGCTTACTTCTATCATTAACTTTTGACGGTAAAAACTATTTAAAATCATTATTTGACACCCAACGCAGGTAGGGGTCAATTGACCCCTCGTGGTAACCAAAGGTGGCAGAAAGTCCCGCTACTTCTAGTGCAGGGCTCACCACTTTCAGCAGGTGGTGGCTGCCACGGCAAGTGCATGACTGCCACGAAGTTTTTCTGTCATTTTTTTCTTCGGTTTCCAGGAATCCTGAAAAGGGTTACGGTCGTTACGGTCACGGCTCGTTGCAGCTCATTGTTCACACCGAAGGGTCTGATTTTTTTCAACTTGAATTCACAATACGTTGCATTTTTTCATTTCAAACTGTAATTTACCGTGAAGGATTAGGGAAGAGTCGAAGGACAAGTTCGCCGAAAATGTATCAGGGCCTGTTTGACCTAGTCTCGCGGCTGCCACTGGCAGTCTTTGCAGCCAATGGCTTCCTTCTGGAGAGCTCTGTGTTAAACAAGTATTATGAACAAATTCATTTATTTGGCATTTTTATTCATGTAAAGAATAGAACTGAAGAGCATTATGATGATATATGTAAATGAAGTCTTCATTTATTGGGTAAAAGTGATAATTTTATTTGTTTTTACACGAACTATTTAAATGAACTTTACGGACTGCATCTGCTGCTAGTTCTGGTTCAAAACAAGGTTTTATATTTTGCAACTATAAGAGGTATTGTATTTATAAAAAGTGTAAATGTCGGTCCAACTACGTTAAGTGTAATTCAAAATGCCATTCAAATAGTTCGTGTAGAAACAAATAAAATTATTACTTTTACTCAATAAATAAAGACTTTATTAACTTATCTCATCATATTGCTCTTCAGTTCTATATTCTTAACATGAATAAAAACAGCAAATAGATGAATTTGTTCATAAAACTTGTTTAAACTATTAACTATTATTATTTGTTGGTGTTCGTTTGCAATTAAACATTTTAATAAGAAAATCTGTGTAAGTAATACATTTAAATTCCGAAATTGCAGCAGATAGAAGTTAAATTCATTAATTTGTTTATAACAATTGAATAAATGGAGAAATTTCATATGCAATACAAATTTCTATCCAACGAAAGTAACTGCGTAAAGTAAACTGAGTAAAGTAAAGGATTTCTGCAACGGCCAAAACGCGTTGTGGCTCTTATTTTCGGTCTTCGGCCGTTTTCGGTCTTTGAGCCTAACATATAAATTTACTCAGAAAAATAATTTTTAAATCAATTTAGAAATCATACAATTTAAAATAGGACAACAAATTGTAAGCAATTCCGAGTAAAAATATTTGGTCCTGATTTTGTCTTGGGTAAAGACTAATCCAAGACAATTCCAAGTTATTCTGTATGTCTGGCACGTGAGACAGAACCAGACTAATTTTGATGTATTGAAACGAATATTTTCGACCTAAAGACAAGAATTTATGTCTTGAGACAAGATTATTTGATTTGAAAAGAACCTGGGAGATTTATAACTCGAAGACAAAACAAAAGGTTCCCAAGGCCTGCGAGGATCATCACTAATCCGCTTTAAATTTTACAGAATGTCTATATTATTTATCTTCATGGTATTCGTTCTTTATATATTAATAAGTTTGTTTGTCTGCAATAATTATTTTCTTTGGTTGAAGAATCTAAAAATGTTGTCCATTTTTTCCTATTTCCAACAGTTCACTAGAAACTCGTAGAATATGACAGTTTCAATATTTTTATAGAAAATTTTACATGCCTGTAGTTGTTGAGACCAAAAGGTTCCAAACTTTTAATTTAAAAATCAGTTATTACAAACTTACAAGTTCTATCGGTTGTAAAATTTTAATCCTTAGCAAACGTCAATCAAATGTCCCAGCCGATCCGGAAATTACAGGCCCTGCCAGTCGTAATAAAACCAAGGCATAAATAATCCTTCTGCGTCTCAAGACAAGTCTACCTGGTCTTGTCTTGTCACAGCTACAGCCATAAATACAAGAGAAGTATGTATATCTTCAATGTCTAGCTGGTGAGACGGAACCAGACATCATGGTCCTGAAGACATATTGAAAACATTCAAAGCCAAATCAAGACCAAATATATTTACCTGAAACCAGCCCCCTGCAACGAGTGGGAGTGGGAGTTCTGGGAGTGGCAAGAAAAAAAAAAAAAAAAAAAATATATAAATATAAAATATTTATATTTACAATGAATGATTGTTGTTTAATTTCAAGGTAATAATATTATTCTTGTTTATGTGATAATAGGCAATTAATATTCCCTTATTTTTGATTGAACTGTTTGTGAGATATAAAATATAAGTGGTACCGCACGACAGTGCCGGTACACCGGTTTATTATATACATTTTTTTTCTTGATAAAGTGTAAAAGTAAAGTACATAATCAAATTAGCAAAGGATTGAATAATTAAAATAATAGTTTTCTTCAAACAAATAAATGAAGAAGGGATCATTTATGCATTTTATCCTAAACTGAAACGATATCTATATTTAAAAAATTCTTTTGTAGAAATTAAAAAAATTCTGTTGTAGAAATATAAAGAATTAAATAACTATATCTGTTTAGATTCAAAGACCTAAGTTACTGCAGTAGTTAAACAAATGTAAACGTCCAATTAAAACTTTATAAACTATTTAGGACATTAAATTAATTTTAAATTAATAGATTCATAATTTCAGTCTGAAACGTCTAAAATATACAATTTTTAACTGACACAATTAAAAATATATAATTTTGGAATATTTAGTAATATTTTAGTTTCTATTTAAAATCCACAATTATAAATCAAATATTTAAAACTAAATAATTTTAATCTGAATTTATTGCAAAAGAAAGCCTTGAATCGCTAAAATTTCAGAAAGCAAAATTTAAACTTTGAACTTTACAATTTTACTTATTTTATTACTCTATTTGAAAAATGTTTAGTTTGTGAATGAAACTGTTCAATTTTTATTTAAATAAAGGTTGAACGAATAAATTTTTTAAATTCGAGTAAGATCAGAGATATTGAGAAGTTTTAAAAAGATTCAAACTCATTTTTAAGCTTGAGAATATTTCAAAAAAAATTTAACAAAATGTAGATTTTTGAAGTTTTCGAAATAAAATTTTAAAGCTTTTTAAGGATTTTGAAAGGTTTCAAGATAATAAAAAAATTTATTGAGATTCATGGGAAAATTTGAAATGATTTTTTATTTAAAAAATTATTTTTAAGAGAATATTTATAAACCAATTTTAATGAATAAATAACAATTGAACAATTATTAATTCAGAAAAAATGTAAGTAAGTTTGAGAGATATTTAAAATATTTGAAATGATTAAAAAGTAATTTAAACCTTGAGAAGATTTTAACAAATTTTAAACAATGTGTAGATTTTTTAATATTTTGAAAAAAGAAATACAAAATTTTAAGATATCTTCATTTAAAAAAATTCTTTCGTAGAAATATAAAAAATTGAACAAGAACTATGTATTTTAATGAAAAATATAGACAATTTTATCTTAAAATAAAAATATATCTTCACTGTTGAAAATTCTTTCGTAGAAATATGAAAAATTAACTAAGAACTATATGTATTTCTATGAAAAATATCGAACATTTTATCTCAAACTGGAACAATATCATTATCTCAAAAAAACCTGTTAGTAGAAATATAAAAAATTAAATAAGAATGATGTATTTGAATAAAAACTATATATTTCAATACAAATTATCGAACATCTTATCCTAAACTGGAACGATATCTCTATTTTTAATTTAACCAGTATTTGAATTAATTAATCGAAATTTTATTTTTTCTAAACTTAGCCGAGTTGCTGAGGTTTAAACGGCTTAAAGTTTTAAACAGTGTAAATACTTTTATTTTAGTTTACGAAGTTTATTCAAATTAATCATTTGTTATTGTTTTAGGGTGACTGTCATTAATAAATTGCTTATTTATACGAGCATATGACGTTGTTCTTATTTCAATTATCTTTCCCAATAAATCAAATCCTTACCCCAATATAAAATTAGAATATCTGTTATTTAATTTCAATTTTTAATTAAATTTTATATTTCATAACAGTAATTTTGTTTATGAAATATAATTTCACAATATTATATTATATATTATATTATAAAAATATTTTATCAGTTTTACACTATGTTTTTGTAACTATATGTAATAAAAAAATATTTTTTGTCTCCCATGCTTTTTTTCAAACTTATTTTTCGCAAAAATATTTTATTTTATTTTTATAGACTAATTTGGAATGCAATAATAAAAATTATTATAATTATAAGTTTAACTTTATTTCTTGAGTTGAAAACAATTTGAATTCATTTCCTTCATATTTCCCGCAGCTAAAAAAAAAGATTTTGATGATTTTTTTTTACTTACAATTATTATAATATTTAAAAAGATATGAAACTTCAATAATGTGATGTATAAAACTGATTGTCATTACGAATAATATCAATTAAATTAATTTCTAACTAATTTTGCCTATGCTTGCCATGTAAAAACAGACTGGAAAGACTCCCAGCGCCATCTGCGCTCCGCGCTTCACTTGACCGTACTAGTGAACTAACGCTAACATTAGAGTTTTGAGTCGGGTAAATTACCCTGGTAACGTACGGTAATATTGGTAAGTTACCGGGTAACTTACCCGACGTTCGTTCTCGGCGAGAATTTATGAGAATTTATTTTTTTCTCCTTCCAAACTTCCGTGAAGCGCATTTCTAACAACTACAACTTAGCTTTCATTATCCATTTTCTGAATGTTTAAGAAAATTAATATATTTTTAACCTTTACCTTTATTGTTCAGGTTTGTCGATATGCATCGTGCCTGACTAGAAATACTGTGATTTTCAATATATTCTTTAAAATAATAGTAGGAATTGGCTGAATGCAATCAAATATTTTTTATTTAGTGAACAAAAGAAAAATTTCGAAAAAATATAGAAACTGCGGTATTATTGTATTCAGCTTTTTTTTAAATGCGTAGAGGTGCTAAGAACACCTTATCTTTAGTTTAAAAATATCACATTATTTAGTTTAAATAAAAAACTTTACTGAATGTTACATATGTGAACAGTTTTTGAATATTTTAAGACAATTATACGGAGTGTTCTGGAAATTTTCTAAATTTATTATGTTAATGCTCACAAAGTTTTCATATTTTCAATGTATCTAAATGGGCGCTGTTTATACTTTATTCTATAAGCACCAATATTATCTAATTAATGAATTTTTTAGATGTTAAACGGTGGTCGACCACTGTGAATGAATATTCAAGATGTTATAGTTAATTTTCGAATATTTGGTGTATTATTTATAATAAGAAATATTAAAAAAATATACCAAATGATCGAAAATAAAATATAACATCGAGAACATTATCTGATTACTTTTTAAAATAACAAAAAAGCATTATAATTGAATATTCTCATAAATTCTCGATAAATTTTCGAAGCTTCGGTAACATACCGGTATGTCACCGGTAATATTACCCGATTTTAAATTACCGATAATTTAAAAACTCTAGCTAACATACAGTCGTTGCAGGGGGCTGCCTGGAACATACATTATATGAATCAGTAGATGTTTCATTACCATTCACGAAGGTACAATCTTGTAAGATTTGCATATAACTGTTTTTTAACACGTACCGCACTTGCCCGTAATGGCGGAAAATTTGAAATTGTGGACAAACTACCAAGCAAAATAAAAAATATTTCTTTAGGTAAGATCCCAGATAACAATTTGCTCACACCTTGCCCGCATGGTGTTTGCACGCGTGTCGACCGATCGGCACGATGTGAGGGCAAGAGTGCAGACATATGTGTTCTCATATGCGTCGTATATGCGCCGCGCGCGTGTCGGCACGTGCGTGCCAGCGTCGTGCTAGCATGCACGTGTTTTGAGTTATAATTGTTGAAAACAAGATGTTAAAAATAACATAAGTAACAGGAAACATTGTATGGCGTTTTTAAGAAGAGAGTCCTGTGTTGAAAGTTGTTCTTTCACAACTGATTTTTTAGTTTTAGTTTTTTTTCTAGTTGTATATTTTTCTTTATTTTTATCATTTGACTATAAAATACTTATGGTGCGTTTTCGCGGAGCTAAAATTTTAGAGTTAAAAAAATTATTTTAAAACAATTACAACTCTTGCCGACTTTGTTCTTTGCCTCAAAATTTGTTTATACTCCAAGCTAATTTTCCGAACCGAAACCCAAGAAAAAATGTTTATTTAATTTGAACAAAAATAATTATTCACTTCAGCGCACGCTATATACCGACATTTTGCCCTAAGGACCTGACGAGCATGATAGACGCACGCTGTGCTGCATATCATGCAGACCGTGTGCGGGCACTATGCGGGATTACTTATTACCCTCAGAACGTGCTCTCACTGTGCTTGCATTGTTGCCGACACATCGTGCTTGCACGCCATGCGCCCATGTGCGTCCGCATGCATTGTTATCTGGGATGTTGTTCATGAAAACAGAGGTCGATTAAAAGTAGAAAGCCCAAAGACATTTGAAACGAGAATCTTGTTAAATATTTGAAATATCATTAACTAAAGTATTAGCCTGGAAAAGAATTGTAATTTGGAAATCAATAGTATGTAGCAAATTATATTATATAGTATGTAAGGACTAAACATTGAATACATATTACTGGCGACTGATTTCGGAGCGATATTGCGGAACGAACGTGCTGTGTCAATAAGCAACACAGGAATTTTAGAATTTTAGAGCCGATACCCCTTAAAATTTTTCTATTCACCTTTACCGAGGTTCTGGTGATTCGGATCCCACCTTAAGCTGTAGGTCGCCCCATCATGCACTAGACTGCAACCCAGTCCGAGATGATGGGGTAAAAACCAGGCTTTGCGCAATATGTCAAGGCACACGCTCTCATCAGATCACTTGATTGCATTATAATAATGCGTCCGTGACTGACGATATATACTGAGGCAGCCCCGTGCATACTATTCAAAAAATAAACAAAATCCAACTCTAACCAAAAATGCCTTCGACATATTGGGCTATGACCATCTTAAGCCTGAGACATTGATTATATATATATATATAATATTATTAATATGATATCTATAAAATATACATATATATATATAATATATATATATATATATATTTATAAGATTTTCGGACAGCAGTCTCCATTTCACACTCGAGGCCTGACATCGTTCTCCAAGACTTCGAGAAACGCACTATATTCGTGATCGAATTCTCGGCTCCGTACGAATACAACATCACTGCCAAGGAGAAAGAAAAGGAGGAGAGGTATTAAGACCTTAAAAGAGAGCTGCAACGACTGTACCCAAAATATTCGGTAAAAGTAATTGTCCGTGATAGGTGCTCTCGGAGGTGCGAGACTATCACTGGTTCGTAACCTTAAAGCCAGGCCCGCGTGCCAAAAACATGCCAAGGCACTTGCGAGATGGATGCAGAGAGCTGTCATCCTTGGGTCGCTTCTTGTCCTCAAGACACACGAGGGTTTCGCCGGCCTGTCGTTGTGATTTCATCGTGCGCTGTGACCACCCATCTCACAACTGTGAGACGTGGACATAAGTGTGATTTACCGCGGTTCTACTGAGAGCCGGTGTAATTTTTTGGATGGTGATTGCTCTCAGTGGGACCCTGCGTTGGTTGTTTAACCCTTTCTTTAAAATTAAATATCATGCACTTGACTGCAACCCAGTCCATGAATGATGGGGTAAAAATCAGGCTTTGCCCAATATATCAAGGCGCACGCTCTTATCAGATCACTTGATTGCATTACAATAATGCATCCGTGACAGATAATATATACAGGGACCATCTTAAGCCTGAGACATTAATTTTTAGAGCCTCGTTAGCTCAGTTGGTTAGACGCTCGGAGTTTTGCTTAGAGGTCCTTCAAGTGATTGAAAAGTTTCGATTAACAATAAATGACTGAAACTCAGTGGATATACATATCTCAAGTCTATACTTATCTACTCTACAGCATAATTTTTTAAAATTATAAACATTCAGGAATTTCGTAATAACTAAATGTAATCAGAAGAAAGGATTTGTAAATGTCCTTGAAACATAACGAACTTTCGCAAACTGCGGTTGGTTAGTGTCTAAAGTAACTCCAGGTGTATGAGTGATGAGAAGCCTACGACTGTGTTGGTTGCACCGGGCTGCACAAAGACGAAGGCGGGTAGTTTGCAGTGCACCCATATGGAATATATGTATGGTGTATTCATACTACACTCGTGCCAGCTGCAAAGGGTTTCGACTCTAGTCGACGGCAACTCGCAAACCGAAACTCCATTATCCTTAATTATAATCGCGTTTAATCGCAAGCTCATCCTCCCTTCGTATGCCACGCCAGTCGCCTTCGTCTAGGCGAAAGCCAACGAACACGGGCCTTGATTATCAATCTACAATCAGTGCGACGTGAATGAAGCGAGTGGAAGGTAACTATAATTACTGCATACTCGAACAATCACGAACCAACACGAAAAAAATTTTCTGCACACAAGAAATTATTTGGTTATACTTTAACAAGACCGATTTCATGCGAGGAAAAAAATAACTAACATAATCGCCTTGACAAAGACTTACGAAATAGTCATTTATGACATACGACACCTATGTAGAACTTTTTTCTTGTCTGAAGTTGCAATACCAGCCAAAGCTCTCGGTTTCGCCTCGCCTTCGCGTTGGTCCCGGCTTCGTCTCGGCTCGGCTTTGCCTCGGCTACAACTTGGACTATAACTCGGACAGCAACTTTACACGAGGAAAAAATTCCACACAGGTACCATGTATCATACAGTATTTTTCATCACAACGCAATTATAAATGCGATTTTAGGATTTCTTAATCTTCTCCGAAAGACTAGCGTGAACTACTCAACTGTCATATGGTGTTTACACAGCGCCGCGCCGTAGTGCGGTGATATGTGAATTGCTCAGCGCCCAATAAAGTCTGCTACAACTGTTCGTTATAGCCAATCAGTGCACAGTACGTTATTACTCTATAGGCCTAGGAACTTGAGTAAACCGTTTATAGTCGTATGCCTGTTAACACTGTTTCAGAGGTCGTTTCCAAGAGCTAAAATCGCACTTATGATGGAGGTGTAATACACGGAAAAAATTCATCCGTGAAAAAGTTACGAACTAGTAGCTAGGTCTCGGATATGAAAAAAAAATTATCGAATATTGATGTATTTTCGTAAATAATCTGAGAACTTTGAGAAAGAATTGACTACCTCGATGTGAAAATTCTAAAACGGTTCATCACTTTTTTTTACGTGAATAATTACAAAAATATTAGGAGTGATTGGAAAAAGATTCTCAGAGCACTCACGAGCTTGCCCGACAAATCTGGGAACTGGAAAGTAGGTTCGCCTGTGCCTGGCCCGCACACACTTTCGCCCAAACGCGCGGTGCGTGTGAGCGCTTGTATGTGTGCTTCGAGTGCGTCGGATGAGTGGCTAGAAGTTTTATAAAACGTATTTTGTTTGGCCTCGAAGGCTGCGCGTGTTTACGCTCTCCTGGTTTATATGTTTACCTAGAAAACTGGTGAGTCAGCAGTCTTTGAGGGTTCGAATCCTCCGAGTTGCGAATTCATAAATTAATAATTAAATCGCACTAATAATTTCTCCTCTTTATGTTTCAGTCTGTTCGTAAAAAACTTCGAAATTTATCCATACATTTCTCATAGAAATAAGGATGTAATGTTTCATTTTTTTTATCTCGTATCCGAGACCTAGCTACAAGTTCGCGACTATTCCACGGATAAATTTTTTCCGTGTAGGAATTGATATTCTCACCCTCTCTCTCTTCCCTTCTCTTTAATTCATTATTTTACTGCTTGAAATTGTTTAATTCAGAACTGTTCAGAGTTAAAACTATTGAAATTCTAACTTTTCACATCAAAATCATTCCACTTCGAAAGTGTTTAAAGATTTCCTCACATTTTTTTTGAAACTTCAATAGTACAGTACTCTGTTGTTAGAATATTCACTTCATTTTTCTAAACAATAAAGGACAACAAACAAATTGTAAGCGCCTGACGAATTTTGAGCACCAAAGTGTGTAGCAAGAAATATTTGAAGGGTGGAACATTATAACGAGGTTAGGAGTCCTCCACAAACTGTGCAAGACGATTTGGGGGAGGGGGCCTTGTGAAATCTTACTATTTGTCATGAGGGGGAGAGGGAATTGGATAATCTTAAGCAACGAAATATTTACAGCTAGCTGTTGCCGCAGCCACAGCCCGCGGGTGACAGCTAATTTTCAATGAAATAAATGAATTTTCAACCAAATACTTGATTATTTCAACCAAAAAGATAAATTATCATCTAAAGTAATGAATCTTTAACCAAAACGATGAATTTTCAACCCAGAAGATTAATTTTCTAGAAAGAAATACGAATTTGCAACCAAATTGTTGGATTTGCATCTGAAAAAAATCAATTTTTATCCATGAATGAAATAGTCAAATTTAAGTTTAAAACATTAACTTAAAAAAACATTTCAACAATATAGTGAAGTTTCTAAGCAAAGAAATAAATTTTCAACCAAAATGATTGATTTTCAATTAAAAACATGAAATTCCAACCAAAAATCAAATTTTCAACAAAATAAGCTACTTTTCAACTAAAGAGATGAATTTTTCAACTAAAATAATGAATCTTCAACCGAAAGAATAATTTTTGTAACTAAACATTTGAATTTTTTACACAGAGGATGAATTTTCAATACAGAAGGTTAATTTTCTACCAAAAAGACGAACTTAAAAAAACAAAATTTTCAACAAAAAGTGATTTTTAATGAAATAGTTGAATCCTCAATCAAAACAGGTTAATTTTAAACCAAACAGTTGCAGTTTTATAAAAAAAAATAATATATATATATATATATATATATATATTTCTACCAATAGAGGTACATTAGCAAACCCAAAAGACACATTTTTAACAAAATAGATGGATTTTCAACCAGAAAAGATTTTTCAGTCAAGAAAGGAGATAATTTTTATCCAAATAGTTGAATTTTTAACCGAAAAAGTATGGCTTTAACAAAATTCTTAATTTTTCTACCAAACTATTAAATCATCAACAAAATGATTAAATTATCGACCAAATAATAATACCTTAAACCACAAAAGATGAATTCTCAACTAAAAATATAATATCAGAATTTTGAATAAAAATGATTAACATTCAAACAAAAATATTTGGATTTTCTTACTGGGTTCTGTTAATTCAGAAAGCGAAGAGAACACCCAGTGGGCACAGACGTTAAGGAATGTTATTAGAACCACTCAAAAACGTCCTAAGTCAGTCCGAATAACGTTCCTTAAACATACAATGTTCCAGAGACGTTATAAGGACGTATTTGGAACATGAAACGTTTTCAGAACATTATTTGGTCTGACTTAGGACAGTTTCTAAAACGTTCAAATCACGTCTTTTGACTTGTACGTCCAAGGAACGTTTTTAGAACGTTCCAATTACGTTCTTGAATTTCCTGCCGACTGGGCAGTGGAAAACTTTGAAGCCTGCGATAAATAGATAGAAATTCTGATAATAACTTTTTTTTTTTTGATACACGAAGTTATTTCAATAAATGTTTACAATGAATAGAAAAAAAACATAGTTTTATCTCAAAAGTCATTTTTCATCACTGTCCTAAATCGAATTGGACACCGTCAAATAAGAGAGGCAAAAGTCAACTTTGGACTATATTTTTTCATAACTAGAAGATTCTTTCCAACAAAACTTCTTTTTAATTGCGAATTCGATTTTACAGAATGTAAAATTCCTAAAAAATTCAAATTTAGCTTTTTATTATTACTATAAAAAATGCGATTTCTAACCAATTCTTTCAGCACCATGTCTATTCAAACGAAAGTGAAATAAATTTGGTAAATTTGTACCATGGTAAGTACGTAATAATTGTTTTAGTGTAAATTCTCTTTCAGTGCATATTTCTGAATTGACATTTGAGATTGAGTCAATATGTGAGAGACTGTTTGCTATCAGAGCAAAGCCCGAGAAACTGCCGTCTCAGCAACATTCCCAATCTAGATTCTCCCCCAAACAAAAACCATTACCATTCTCTGACGATAACGAGGATTTCGGCAATTACCCAATGTTTATCGACGCCCTTGATTCAGGATATCAACTTTCGTAAAAATCCCTCTTATCTATCATCACTCTTCGACTTAGACGCAATATCCATGACCTTAATTACAAAATCCTTGTGAGTATTTATAGAATAATCTGCACACACTGAAAGTTGAAATAAAAGGGTTTTACCCTGAAGTTAACAGCTAGGATTATAACTAGTTTTTCTTTTAGTTATTTGAAGGAGACAGTAAATAAAACTCCCCAATTTTATTGTAGAATCTACTATTTTTTATTACATTTTTAAAAGTCTGCTATATTTATGTACACGGAAAAAATAAGTTTTATAAAGTTTATGGTACTAATTCAAGAGCGGCGGATATAAGCGATAACTAAACAGAGTTTCATGTGATTTCCAAAACATTCCAGTAAACTGTAAAATTATTGAGGTGTAATTATAAAAAAGTTCCGTAGTTTTTAAAGTGAGCTTGAAATAAAAAAGTTCTATAATTATTGCTGAATGAATCGACAAAAAGTCTTCAAGAGATTATGAAGTGGAGAACGGAGTTCTGTGAAATTCGGAACGATTCGGAAAATACTTCGTGCACAAGTGTATATGTTTTATTTAGTATATGTGAAGGTCGGTAGTTATAGAGTTTCGATTCGGAATTTTTTTATTCTAAACTCATTTTCTGAGTATTAATTTGACAGAACTGATTCCCTTTTTCGTTGTTTTCGAGAAAACTGTCTTTCAAATATTTGTTACACGTCATATACAATTTCGCGAAAAACTGTTCCCATCGGCCGGTAACTTTTTGAAGAGTTTTGTCTCATTACAAAACATTTTATTTTATAAGAGATAAAATAAAAAATTTCTTTTCAAATTTAAAAATACGCACATACATAAAAGTTACGAAATCGGAAAGTTATATTACTCATAATTTTGGACACATATATTTATCCTCTGACTGTAACGCTTAGCCAAGATTTTTACACGAAA
The DNA here is from genome assembly GCA_932195095.1 of Andricus curvator. NCBI lineage: Eukaryota > Metazoa > Arthropoda > Insecta > Hymenoptera > Cynipidae > Andricus > Andricus curvator. Next base: position 21,325 of record CAKNYM010040801.1, read on the forward strand.
CCCCAAGCGTTCGATAGCTCAGTAGGTTAGAGCCTGCGGCGCGGTGTGGCGTAAGTAATATTTATGGTTAGGTAGTTTTTGTAGGGTTCGAGTCCTCAGCGATTAATTAAGATTTTTTAAATCGTTGAAGCATCCTATTATATGTATAAGTGAAAATGAGTGTGTAGGTGTATCACAAATTAAGAGTAATAATTATAATAATATGAAAAATAACATCTTTTTTAGTTATTAAATTGCTCTGACAGATTTTGCATCCGCTCCAATTTAAACTTTCCAGTACTCTAATGTAGGCTTTTTTATTAATTTTTGTTGACAAAGAATCGAACTTTTGAGAAGGGCAGAAGAACAGAACGCTACATGACGACAGGGTCTGTGGTTTAATGTCTCTGGTTAGTATTTGAAAGCACTTTTTTTAAACCGAAATAAACTTCAAAAACCACATTGCGCAACAAAATTGCATAAGAAGCCTTAAAAAGAATTAGGTTCTTCCAAAAACTGTTTTTAAAGAACGAATACTCAAGAAATTTAAGAAATGAGAGAGAGGTGGTTTTGGATGTTTCTTTCTTTTTTCTCCCTCTTTTTTCAATTGTCATATATCTGTCCCTAATGAGCCGTTTTGAAATGTTTTTTGTAAACATATTTCTCTTATTTTAACTCTTTTTATGTGGGTGTGGTGAGCCCACACTTGTAGTAGTTATTTACTACAAGAAACTATCCACCTAGAAACACTACCCGAATCGGGTAGTGTCTCGCCTACCCTGAAAGGGAAATGGCTTAATGGTATACTTACTTACTTACTTACTTATGTAATTATTTGGCATAAATTGAATTTCTTGAGTATTTGTTTTTTAAAAAACAGTTTTTTGAGGAACATAATTCTTTTTAAGCCTTCTTGTGCAATTTTGTTGCGCAATGTGGTTTTTTTTAGAGTTTATGTTGGTTTAAAGAATGTACTTTCTAATATAGAATTCATAACCTGCATGCCAGCACATGTTATATTGCCTCGGATTTTAAATTCTATTGAAACGTTCTATACATCTAGTAAAAATAATTCATCGCATCCTATAAATAGAACTTTCTGACTTCCACCGAACTGTCTTCCATATCCCCTAACCTTAAATTGGTTTCGTAAACTTTATAAAACTTATGTTTTACTTTTACGTCTCTTGAAATTTGCTGTTACATATTTCATTTTGGGAAAGTTTTATTCTATATATATTTTTCAGATTTTTTAAAAACTTTGTAAAACTAATTATTAAATAATATTGAAAAACATCGCGCAAGGATGAATGACTTTCCATTAAGATATGTAGGCAGTCTAGACTCATAATATTATATTTGAGGGAACGGCTGACCAAAGAAGGTCACTACCACTTGAGGAGGCGCCGGTCGTGAGTAGTAACGTAGTAAGAAGACTCAGTGGCGCAGCCAATATTTTCTCAAGTCATATATCCGCGTTTTCGAGTTCATATTTACATGGAAAATAAAGCCGGATCTGTTGAAAGTACCTTTGGAAAAAGAAGGAAGGGAATGACAGGGGGGATACTGTTGGATAGATAGGATCGAGCGGAGGTCCCCGCGGTCGTATTCTTTGGCGAGTAGCGATAGCTGCGATTGCAATCGAACATACTCGATGTTTATATAGTTACGGGTAGAGGGCTACCATATACAGAATAAGCTTCAATATATTGCATCGCACACGTAGCCCAAGAAGAACGAATCCTTGGCTCAGTGACAGGGTCCAATTCACGTACCTCCCCCCCCCCGTCCCATTTGTAGACTTTTTTTAAGATTCCATTAGTCTTCGTATTTTCTGTGTCTTTCTCTAAAACGTATTGTTTGCTTTTTCTATTTATTCTTAGTTTTCATGTTTTCTGTTCTCTTTGTATATTATTATTCGATGGATACTTAGCTGGTACCTGCAAGAAAGTATTTTTCCGGTTATTTTTTTAACCCTTCGAGGACAACGTGGGGTGTATGGCCACCTGAACAAAACAAAAAACGCATATTCACTGTGTACAGGTTGCAGGAAGGCTTCCCGCTCTGAGTACCTGATCTTTCAGTATCACTTCAGCCCCTGCTACGATTTTTTTTTTTTTTTTTTTATTTTTTTTTATTCTAGGTATTTGGGATTGAATCCAAGTATTTCTCGAAACCCGGAAATGCGCCATTAAAAATTGAAACGCGAGAAACAAAGTGGGGTGTGCAGACACCCCACGTTGTACTATACGTCCCACGATTCCACGTTGTCCTCGAAGGGTTAAATATACACAAGAACTCCAATATAGGGCCCTCTGATTTAGTTCTTCCTAGAACTGCTGGCCCATGCAGTTTCTCAGCGCACAAGCAGTATCAACAATGCGAGGCCACCCGCACCATTCATTTAACGACGAATTTAGTGCCAAGGCCACTGCGAGGCAACCCCCGAAACTGGTCTTATATTGGAGTTATTGTGTAATTGAGCGTGCTTATTATTAAAGTATCATACTGAGTGACATTTAGGTAACATCAATTTTCTGTCGCAAGAAGGTATCATGGTTATTATAGCGGGGTCCGTGCTACACCCGCCGTTATTTTACTTTTCCTCAACTTGACTTAATATAATAACTAGATACTGTCAGAGATCTGCAACGAATCGATATTGCGAAAAAACGGACTCCAGACCAGGATTCGGACCCAGGCCGCCTATACCTAAACGCCGTCCACTGCGCCACGGAGTTTGGTAGTGACTCGAGATCCTATATGGAGAGTTGGGGCACGTGAACCCCCACCACTCGACTAGGGCCAACCGGAGTACGAAAGTCATCACAAAATTTGAACACATGTTCGACAACGCATGCGCGTAGTCAACGTTGTGAAAACAACCTAACGTCCATTCATAGTTCCGACATTGCGATTGGTTGCTATCTGAAAATCGCGCGCTAAAAAGGACTTTCGTATTACGGTTGGCCCTAACGAATCAGAAACGATTCTCACGTGTCTCAACTCCCCTCGATGATCTCTAGTAGTGACCAGGACGCTATCGACTTGCAGACGCTCGGATTTCCCCCAACTATTGACTCTTTGCAGCATGAAATGGAGGCGTCGATATAATACCATGGGATTTAATTTCTTATTAAACTGCATAGTGTAACATCACATAACATTGTTACAACTGAGTCCTTTAATTTTTCCGGAACTGTAATTAGACATTGTTATGTTACAGTTCTTACGTATCTTTTACAGACGTTCTATAACATTCCTTCCAGTTGAAGCGGAGAACGCTAAACGGTTCCATTATCCTAACTTTACAGGATAGCAAAAAAACCTTTCCAGAGGACCAGTTTGCAACAAATTAAGTAAATTATTTTATTTGTATCGGTGGATAGATTATCTTTAATAACCATTGTGTACAAAAATAGATGGCGCTACAAGTGCATTTAATAATCTAATCGAAATATTTAAACACTTAACACCATTTAGCTTTCCCTGGTATTATAAATAAAGTTAGTACACTAAAAGAAAAGTTGTAGTTAAAGTTACTAGACGCGTCTGGTTAAAAAATTTCTACTTATTTTATTTAGAAATTATAGTTAACATGATTCGAAAATTCTAACTAATTAACTCTGGTTTTTTTTTCTTCTGATTTAATCTATTCTGTTCCATATTGCTGATAACAGAAGTATCGCGATCTTGTGTCGGTTTCCAGAAACGTGTCTCTTTTATCATGTCATGTGGCTGGATGTGTCAAGTGACGCTTTGTCGTAAATGTCCAGTTCTCTAATAATCACGATTTGTTGAATGTATTTTCAATGATATAAGTATGAATAATTATGGCGAACCGTAAATTAAGTTTTACGATAAGAAAAAGCTGCATGATATCTGTCTACACACCAGTGATACAGGGATACTTCCAAACTACGCTTATATTTCTCGGGTGTCTTTGAACAATATTCTCGAAAATATGCACATTGTAGACAATAAGTAACACAATCGAATGTTTCAGAATTTTTATAGTTACCAAGTGATCTGAGTACATATTATATAAAATCCCGAAGAAAAGAGTCTTAACGAAGAGTTTCACAATCAAAATGCAACAAAAACATGCTGCTTTTGCCTCGAGTATTGTATCTATTACCATTTATTATTATATCAACATATAGAGAGACAAAATTTCAGCGTAGCAGAATATAGTTGCTATCCCAGTGGGCAAAAAATTTAAGAACGTAATTGAAACTTTCCTAAGTCAGACCAAATGATGTTCTGAAAAAGTTTCATGCTCCAAATACGTCCTTAAAACGTGTCTGGAACATTGTATGTTTAAGGAACGTTACTCGGACTGACTTAGGACGTTGTTGAGCCGTTCTAATAAAGTTCTTTACCGTTTGTGCCCAGTGGGTTATTCGAACTTTTTAAAAACTATCCTAAGTCAGACAAAATAATGTTCTGAAAACGTTTCATGTTCCAAATACGTCCTTAAAACGTCTCTCAAAAACATTGTATGTTTAAGGAACGTTACTCGGACTGACTTAGGACGTTTTTGAGCCGTTCTAATAACGTTCTTTACCGTTTGTGCCCACTGGGTTATTTGAACTTTTTAAAAACTGTCCTAAGTCAGACCAAATAATGTTCTGAAAACGTTTCCTGTTCCAAATACGTCCTTAAAACGTCTCTGAAACATTGTATGTTTAAGGAACGTTACTTGAACTGACTTAGGACGTTTTTGAGCCGTTCTAATAACGTCCTTTAATGTTTGTGCCCACTGGGATATTCTGCTTTCGGAAACTTTTGTCAGATTATTTTCTTTGTGACGCAATCCATGTAATTTCAGAGGGGTTTAGGAAGAGTCCACGAAGGTAGAAAAGGGTCGAAATTTGATGTTTACCAGAATATATGATTGAACTTACCAGAACATCTGGTTAAGTTTGCCAGAATATCTGGTTAAGTTGACCAGAGCGTTGTATTCTTAAGCTACCAGAAAACTGTCTAGTCAAGAGTTCTGGTAATATTAGTCAGAAAATTGTTAACCAGAAACTTCTGATACTTTCAACCAGAATTTATAGTGAGGGCATATTTAAAATTTTAATCTGGTTAAATTAACCAGGATTCTGGTTGGTTCAACCAGAATTTTTTCTTATTATACATAAATCCTTGAAAAAATCATATGAAATGCATATTTTTATTTATTTCATAAAAAATAAGAGCATATTATAGAAAAAACAAAACCTTTCTTGAACAAGTACAATTTTTTTTAATTTCGATAATAATATCTCTCATTGTTGAATAATTGTGACATCCTGCAATGACCGCTGCTAATAATTTATTTGATGTTGTTATTCTTGTTTGAGTGACCTTCAAGGTTTCATTGGTAATCAAATGGTTTTCGCCCAATGCTCATTCTCCCTGAAGGTCTCTCTCTCTGTTCTTTGAGTTTCAGGCGCTTTCCTTTTCATGAGAGTGGGGACTCAGGTAGTGGCGTGAAGCTCCCTTGTTGAGTTTTGGGAGTTTTTCCGGGCTTTTCAGTTGCTATCAAGGTGTAGGCGAGGGTAGACATTATCGGTTGTTGCAATGATTTTAATCAAGTGTGTTTCTTCTAGGCAATTCAGGTATTTGTGCTTTCAAGTAAAGTCAGTGTGTTATTCATTCTTTCGATTCCTTGATTAGTGATTTCCCGACTCGATCATCTTCTGGTGTTGTGAGAAGTGACGAATCGGATGACTTATTGCTTCCGGTCGCGTCGGGATCGATCGTTCGGTGAACGATCGTGGTCGTAGCTTCCGGAGGCTACATCTGTGCCAATTTTCTCCAACAACCCAAAACCTTTTTTGGGTACAAAAGGAGCACCTTGTTGGGTAGGCTAAGGAACACGTATTTTGAATTAACTCGATAACAGGTATTTTGAAGTTTTCAGTAATAACGGTGATGAATTGTCTTGTTTCCTTTTTTCATCGACTTTGACATGACCAAACGTGATTCCTTCGCTACCCCAAGCCAGTCCGTCATAATTCATTAACAACCGCCGAATTATTTAAAAAATTGAATATTTAGTATAGTTTATTAATTTTTTAGGAACTCTTCGAAATTTGAAAATATTTGAATATATTTAAATAGTTCTCTAACGATATTTTCAGTAAGAGGTTTGTACCCTCTTATTAACTAGTTCTATAAATTAAAAAAAACTCCGTTGCTCACCAGTTTGTTTCTCAGGACGAGAAGCTATGAAATGGAGCAAGGGTAGGGAAGCAAGTCAAACCTTTCAAAACCATAATTATTAAGAACTATTTTTACAGACTAGAGCTAAAAAAAGTTGAAGGGTGGGGAATATAACTAGTAACAAAGTTTTTAAAAACATTATCTAGAAAAGTTCTTTTTTTTTTAACTGATACCACTTCAGAGAAGAAGTTGTCTTAAAACAAAAGCACCTTCTGTTTTGTTTTGAACCATATGAATATATTTTTTACGCAAAGAGAATTATTTGGCTGCAATATTCGGTGAAGTTAGTAGCCTAAGTATAATTTTTGCTGCAAAAGTATTCTTAATGTACTGGAAGAGGGTGACATGTGCTGCAAAAAACAACAGGTAAACAAATTTTTTATACCATTATG
>CAKNYM010040801.1:28008-51226 GCA_932195095.1 Andricus curvator
GGGGGGGGGGGAGGCGGGTGACAAAGTCAGGTCAGGAACATTTTTTACCCTACAATTGATATATATATATATATATATATATATATATATTATTGTAAATAAAAACTACAAGTTGCGTCCTAAGAAAGAGGATCGCGGGGTTGAAGCGTCGAGAAAGGAATGACGCGGAATCCTATCCATACCGATTTCTGAAAAAAAAGGTTTTTAAAAAGTCGATAAAACACTTTTCAAGGACATTCCTATTAAGAATTATTATTTGAAAATAGTATATGATATATAATATTTAAAAAATATCTAAGGAGCGAGTTTACTAAATATTTAATAACAATCATTAGTCCAACTGTGGCAATTTACGCCTTTGATTTTAGAATTCTCCTGATCAACCCATCTCCCAATCCCCTCCCCTGTTCTTCGCTCCACCCCTCTCTTCAGTAATTTCGAAATATGAAACCCGGAAACAGTTTGTTCCGTTGGTACTGGTTTCCCATCATTCTTTTTTTAAACTGTAACGACTTACGATCCATTTGATAAAGTGCTGAGGGTAGAGGGGGAGAGCTTATAAAGAGGAGGCGAGGTGGATATTGCAGCCGGAGGGGCTTTAGGGTTTGCCAGGTGGAGGATTTATGGTTGAGTAGGGTGAGAGGGGAGGTCATTGGGCATCCCCTAAAAAGAGAGTGGATGGAAATGAGGGTAGTTAACCAACTACTTATGTTTTCTATGCTACTTATATTTAATTAAAGTCACAAAATATTTGTATAAAATAATTAGAATACACCACAGGATGATGTCTGTAGCCTCCAATAAGGAGCTCCTCCTCATTTTTTCTCTGTTAAAGGAGTAATAGATTTCTCATAATTTATTTGTAGGTCAATTCTGCCATCGTTATCATCTGGAACAGATTGTGAATATAATTATAATTCAGATTATTATAATTTACTCTTAAATTTATTTAACACTTAACTTATTTGTAAATTACATTGTCGTAATGAAATTTTTCATTTTATAAATTAAAAAAAGTGTAAATTGGAGCGTGCGAAATTTTTGAGGTTAGGAGCAGTAAAAATAGTTACTAGGCAAGGGGAGCAGGAGGTAGGTGAGTCAAGAGCGGGAAACGTCGCCGATCACTGGGCAAGGTGGGATGCCGACGGTACGAAGTTCACAAACGGGCGCCAGAGGGCGAGAGTCACTGGACGATCGCACAGAACAACAGGCAGCCGAAATAAGAGATGACGATGTTTAGAGCGCGGATAGTGGGGTGAAGAGGGAAGATGACAATAGCGGTGAGGAGACGTTAGAGACGCCGATCAGGGAGGGGACGACAGAGAGAAGGGAATCAGGCACGCGCCATAAACGGGGGAGACCATCAAACTTACAGCGCATCAACAAGCTAGGCAGCGCGGGCTCGAATAGGAGTTTGGACGAAGCTCTCATAAAAGAGTTTAGAGAGGAAACAAGGAAGAGACTGGATGATATGAATAGGGATATGAATAGGCAGGGGAAAGACGTAAGGGGGGAAGTGAGAAGTAAGAGAAAAGTGGGAAGAGTGGGATAAACTCTGGAAAGAGGAGAAAGACAATGTATGGGGTAAACTAGAAAGCATAGAGAATAGAAAGAGGATGACAAAAAAAAATAGTGAGATGAGACAGTTGGAAGAACGGATAAGCAACTTAGAAATCAGGAATGAGCATATATGGGGAAGGAAACAGAGATTGCGGAAATAGTACAAGGGAGTGATAACTTGCAAAATGAGAATGAAAGATTGAAGAAAAGACTGAGTGAGGTTGAAAGAAGATTGGAAGGGGAAAAAAGGGCGAAGAGGAAAAATAACATAGTAGGGAAGGGATTGAAAGTGGAGAGTGAAACAGGGGAAGCAATAATCAAAAATCTTTTGAGAGATATTGGAGTTCAGGTAAGGGTAGGAGGAGTTAAGAGAATAGGATGGAGGAAAGAAGGAAAAGAAGGAATGTTTCTAGTGAAAGTAGGGAGTGAGGAGGAGAAAAAGAAACTTTTGGAGGAAACAACTTATTGAGAGGAAGAAGCAAAAGAATTGAAGAGGATTTGACATGGAGGGAGAGGGTAAGGAGATGGCAAATAGAGCAGAGGGCATGGGTAGAGAGGAAAAAGGGGCGCACGGTATGGATAGGGAGAGACAGATTATGGATAAATGGGAGGAATTGTTCTGGGACGAAGAATTAGAAGAAATAAGGAAAAAGGGAGGCTTTCCAAACAGCAAGGCGGAAGAAAAGTGAGGAGGACAGGCGAGTAAAGGGGAGAGGAAAACGTGAAAATAGCTTTCTGGAATGTGTCAGGCTTGAAGAACAAGAATGAAGGATTTTGGCGGGAGTTGGAAACGTGGGATGTGATTATGATGAGTGTAACCTGGGCGGATGAGAAGGAATGGGTGGGGATGAAAAGGATGTTACCTAAAGGTTATGTGTGGACGATTTAGGAAGCACGAAAGGAACACGTTAAAGGTAGAGAGATGGACGACATGGTCTCAGGGGTGAGAAAAGAATTGGTAGTAAAAGGGAGAACAGAAGAGAACAGAAAGGAAAAGGATGGAACAATGGTGAGAAGGATTATAATTGGAAAAGTCAAAATAGCGGTGGTTTGTGTATATAGAATGAGAGGGGAATAGGAAGGTTGGAGAGTAATAAGGAGTTGGATGGAGGAAAAGAATGATGAATTCGTTTTGATAGGTGACTTGAATGCCTGGACTAGCGAGCAAGGGGGAGGGATTTGGGATTTAGAAAATGAGGCCTATATAAGGAGCTCTAAACATAGGGAGACAGACTGGGATGGAAGGAGGTTACTAGACGTAATAGGAGAAACAGGATAGTTTATATGTAATGGAAATATGAAAGGAGATGAGAAAGGAGAGATCATATTTATAGGTAAGGGAGAAACTGTAAAAGACTACATCCTGGCTGAAGAAAGAATGAGGAATATGATAGGCAGTATGAAGGTGGGGAATGAGATCGAGTCTGAGCACTTCCCGGTAATAGCTACACTGATAGGTGGCGTCCGTAAGCGCGGCAGAGGGTGAAAGGAAAGATGGGGGTAAAGGAACACGAAAATGAGAGTCTGGGGGGTAGATAACTTAAAAGAGTTTAAACAAAAAATGGAAAAGGAGAATGTTAGGTATAAAAAAGAGGAGTGCAGGGAGAGTAAAGAGAGGATGAAAGAGTATGTAAGAAAATGGAGGAAAGGAGAAATGGAGAAGGCGAAGTACAACAGGAGAAACAGAGAACATGATATGATGCTGGAAGGGAAAACGCAGAGGGGAAAGGAGAAATACAAGGAAGAAGTAGGAAAAGCGATCAAAGAAGGTAGGGTCTGGGATGTGATAAATTGGGAAAGAGGAGGGAGGAAGGGCGTGAATGAAGAAATATAAATGGGTGAGTGTGGAAGGGTGGGCGGAGGAGTGGATGATAGGGCTGGTGGTACCGCTTGTCAAGAAAGGGGAGGGCAAGAAGGTAGAGGAGTACATGCCAGTGGGTTATAAAATATGTGCTTTTACGTACTCAACGACTTGGTTAAAAGAAATTTAGGGAGAAAGAAAGAGAGAAATTATTCGCCTTTTTTGTAGATTTTAAAGTAGCTTTTGACTCAGTAAATAGAAAAGTGCTATGGCAGGCAATGAATGAGAGGGGAATAGAGTAAAGGTTGGTGGAGAGGATAAAGGATATTTTTACTGAAACCAGTATTAGGGTGAAGATAGGGGGAAAAAGGGAGAGGTATTCTGGATAGGAAGAGGTCTAAGGCAAGGGTGCCCGTCCAGTCCGTTACTTCTTAATATGCTGCTGGAAGACTTAGAGGAGAAGCTAACGGAGAAAGGGAAAGGGGCAACGGGTTTGAGTAATAGCAAAACTATACTCTCTAGCATACGCGGACGACGTAGTTCTTTTAGCAGATGATGAGAAGGGGATGAACCTAATGATGAGAATTTTCGAACAGTATGTGGGAGCAAAAGACTTAACGGTGAACGTGGCGAAGACCAAGGTGATGTGCTATAGAAGAAGAAAGACCAAAATAGATTACGTTTGGAAGATGAACGGACAAACAGTGGAAATGGTGGAGGAGTTCTGTTACCTAGGTTCTTTGTTTGAGGTGGGAGAAGGGAAACAAGGTACAGGTGAGGAAAAGAATCAAATGTGCGTGTAAAGTAATGGGCCAAATATGGGGTAAAGGAAAGAGAAGGTTCAACGACGATTGGGGGTTAGTTGGAGTTGCCCAGGATACATGTTAAGGGAACAATGAGGAAGGGAATAAATGGTAACTAGACAAATTAAGAGAGTCTGGAGGTTTAAAGAGAAGCTAAAAAGGGGAGAGGGGAGCAGAATAGCACAAGTATGCGTGGACGAAATTCGGAACAAGGAAAAGGGAGGGTTTGTGATATGCGAGAAGGGGTACTGGAGTGGCAGGACATGGATTTAGAGTTATTAGTAAGACAAGGAGAAGAGAGATGGAGGAAGATTATGGACTCGAGGTACAATAGATGGTATATGATGGTCAAAGGGTTGACGGAACCAGAATATTTGCAAAAAATAAAAAAGGAAGATAAATGGAGTACGGTGGTACGGTTTAGAATGGGAGAAGGTGACCAGAGAGGTGTACAGGAGAGGAAGATGGACAGTTGAGTGTGGATGAATGTGTAAGATGGATTTTGGATGGTAATGGACAGGAAGTTGATATACATCTTTAGATGTAAAAAAGGGAGAGTTGAGAAACTCTGACTTTTGAGAGCCACTGCTGGGAATTTTCATTCAAGCATCGGCTCACTAAGCTCGAGTTTCCCAGCTCTCTCCTTCACGATCTTGCTTAGGGTTCGTACCCAAATTACGTAAGACAATGGAGGCAGCGGTAGAATTGACATTTCCTTACGCTGTCTTACGTGATGGGTGTGAGTGAAAAGATTTTTCTGACGTAAGATTTTTATGACATTTTGTATCCCAAATTCGCAAATTGAGTACGACGAGGCACTACAGAAACAAACATTATAAAATCTTGCGGTATCTTACGTTGATATAGGAGGGTTGAAAAATCAAGAAAAATTGTCTTACGTAATTTGGGTACGGCCCCTTACGTGATCTTCACGTTGAAACGCGCCTGGACGCCAGGGTACACGTGCGACCCGCGTGGCTGGCTACAGCGGTAGGCCCATGACTCACGTTTTGTGTACGTGACAAGCGACGCGGCACGCGCTTAGAAATTTTCCACGGGTTAGGCGTCCCGTCGGAATCTCAACCTGTGCAGTGGTTCTCCTCTCGACAAATGTTTTAATTCCAACAATTTTTATATGATGATGATATAATACATATATGTGTGTGTGAATGCATGCACATACAGATATCTGTTTTTCGAATTCTCTTTTTACTAATTAATATTCGTCCACTGTACAGGTTGAAATTCCAAACTTTATTTTGAATGCACAAAATTTGAAGCTTAAATTATTAGGAAAGATGAATTATTGAATAAATTAAATAATTTATATATATATATATATATATATATATATATATATGTCTGTGTGTGTGTATAGATATATGGATATATGTATATATTATAATTGATGGAAATATATTATACGTATATTATATGTAATGTTATCTTATTATTGTTATTATATTTTATAATAATAATAATTTTCACATTTATATGGAATATCGACAATAATATTATATAATAATGTATTATATGGATACATTAGTATTATTACACTCCTTTACTCTATATTGATAGTATCCTTTTGAAATTCCAATCTAATTCTGTAAGACAGCGGGTCAGAACGCGCAATGATGCCATTGGTTCGAACCGACGAAGTGGGGCAAACTCACGAACTTCGCGCGAAGTGGGGGAGCCGAGACGACCTGTGGCGCGCGCCCACGGCTCTCGTGCATAAAGGAGCGCGTCCCAGCCACAATCGTCACTCGGCCCTCACACGGCACTCAGCAAAGATCGACTCGCTCGCACCCTGCTCTCCGACGCTTCGAGTAGCGTCATTACTCATTGGACCACCAGCCGCTACACACACACACTCTCTCTGCCTAGGGAGTTTCTGAACAATAAAGAGAGATAAATTTCAACTGGAACGTGTCAACTAATTATCATCACACCTGCTACGGCTCTTTGAGAGCACCCAATTTAAAGCTCCTCCAGTCCTTTTTAGGACTGAGTAGGCTTATTAACGCACATGAAAAAAATGCTCTTTTCAGGGCTATATCTATTGAAATTGTTTTTTTTCTGTTTCTGTTTGAACGCAATACGATCCTGTGCTTCGGTACTCGATCGAAGTCAAGGAAGGAGATTAAATGTGATGACCCTCGGGTAGCATTCTTTTAATTTTCCAACCGAAACTTCTTGGGAGTCTCTGTACTCCACCGTTGAACACAATAAGATCTTGTACTTTGGTACTCGATCACTTAACTTGGAACGCCTGGACCACGGATGGGACTGAACCCAAAACAAAAGAAGGCCCGGGCCATTTGACGACTCCGCGAAGCTGATCTACAAACCCAGAAAACCACCGAGCCTCTAATTCCGTCCCTGCCAGGAGGCGGGACCCTTGGAAACGATAACAATTCCAAATGAACTGGAAACGTCACAAATTCCAAAGACGCTGAAAACGTCACAAATTCCAAAGACTCTGGAAACGGCACAAATTCCAAAGACTCTGAAAGCAGCACACATTCCGAAGGCTCTGGAAACTACTCAAATTCCAAAGACTCTGGAAACGGCTCAAATTCCAAAGACTCTGGAACCGGCAACAATTCCGAAGGCCTTGGAAACAGCAAAAATTCCAAGGACTCTGGAAACGGCAACAATTCCAAAGGCTCTGGAAACCACGACATCATCAACATCGGCTCCTCTTCCGAAAGGGCAAACGTTCCACCATTGTCGGCGTCTTGAGAAACTGGCTCCCCACTCGGGACATTCGCCCCCTTACCAGCGGGATCCATCAGCCCAAGGGAGACACGAGTCGCCCGCCGCGCGGTTCGGTCGAAATTCGCCCCGGCCAGGCGTACCCTGTTCCCATTAAGAGCCGACCAAGATAGATCCTTAGTGATCAACCTGCCTCTTGAGCAGAGAGTATTTTATTACCCCCCCCCCCCATCCTACCCCGGACGGGCAAAATCCATCAACCCGGAAGCCGCTCGCCGAAGTATTAATCCGTCGAGAGAACCCAGTGAAAGTAGAGAGAAGGAAGTTACGGGGCTGGAACGTGCCCCAACGAGGACTTCTATAAGGACCTTCAACAATTTAACCCACAAGAAGCGGTCAACACCAATCACTTGCGAAGGACGGCACCAAGAGGGCTCGCATATCCCGCGAACTTGGAAGGACGGACCTTCTTCCGAGACCCGAAGGCTAAGTCTGGGGTATTGGAGCGGTTCTTAAACCGCATGAGGGGAAAGAAGCCCTAAAGGACACATGGAAAGAGAAAACCCGTGTAAGTTGTTTCTCCAGGCCAAGGGAAAGAAGACTTTCCTTCCGCCCCCGACTAGCCAGTAAAACCTGCCGAAGGGTATGGGAAGCCTAGACGCTTGGCTTCTCCAGACCCAAGGATACATCTACCTGGAGCCTCTACGAGAAAGACAAATTCCACCTCAAGGGAGAGCGGCGCAATACTAGCAGCACCTTGTAATAAAATCAACGGCCCCTTTCGGGGCCACCAAAAATTATAACGAAGGATACTTCTTGTCAAATAAGCACCCCGGGAACGTATCAAAGTGATGTGGATAAAGAAAATGGAAGAACTAAGAAAAAGCAAGGTAACAGGGCAGAGACAAACGGTTAATCCTAAAAGGGAAAGTAACTAGCAAAATTTTTTAGATTTTAAATCCTTGAAAATGTATTTGATGGTCAGAGGAAACGGAAGCCCTGCAAGATCGCTCATTTTTAGAAGTTTAAGAATCAATAGTACTAATATTATTATTATTTTAAGTAAGGCGAAACATTAGAATATAAACAGTGGTTAAGTTAGATTAAGGATGGAATGTAAACATGTGTACAGGGAGCGGAGGCCTCAAACCCGTAAAAGGGAGAGATTAAATATACAAGTAAATTCTTTTATTATAAGAAGAAAATTATCCTGTCTATAGAACTTCCAGGCCTTCACAAACGTTGCAGTCTCTTTCTTATTAAAAGCTAAATTAAACAAAGAAATATAAAAAAAAATAATAATTTGTTTTCTTCTGCACATGTCTAATTTTATATGAATTCTTTGTATAGACACAAATTGTACGTAAAATATTTTTCATAAAATGATTGAAAGTATAAAGTACAGCATTATAATTTTAGAAAGTTTGATTAAAATCGAACAACGACCTGCAGATCCTGATATTTCTGACGTGTGACATGCTCTGACGTGCTCAGCTTATAAATTTTATTTTTTAAATCCACATATGTTATATAAGAAATAATACAAAAAAGTTGCACGAAGTATTTGGTTTACATCGTCGGACTTACGTCGATTTTTATATACTATTTTTATGAAGCATTGTGTTCATCTGATAGTTTAGTTTTTTTACTAGGTGCTTCCTCATTATCATTGTTTAATTGTCGTTACCAAATGTAAATAATAGCTTCCATTAGTAAAAGTATTAAAGTTTAAAATTCAAATGCTCCATTTGTGGTTAAAAATGGATCTTTTTGGTTTTAAATTCAACCATTTATTCAAAAAATTTCGAAGCAAAAAAATATAAACCGAAAATTATTCAAATGAAATTTGAACTAACATCACATCCACTGGTCAAAGTACTTAGGAGAAAATTTATGTCATTTCGTAAAAATTCGTCTTTTTTGGTAGAAAATTAATCTTTTTAGTTGAAAATTCAAATATTTGGTTAAAAAATTATGTATATATTTTATTCAAAATTCTTCTTCTCTGATAAAAAATTAATCTTCTTGTTTACAAGTTCATCTTTTTGATTGAAAATTTAAATATTTAGTTGAACATTTAACATTTTGGTGAGAGCCCATGTTTTTGGCTTGAAAAATCAACATTTTTCATGACATTTTTTTTATTCTTTGAAAAATCTTTTTTAGTTGATAAATTTGTGTTTTTGATTTGAAAATAGTGTTTTTAGTGTATTTTTTTTAAATAGTAGCAAAACAGCGGCATCGCTTTAAAAAAAATGTCAATAGTGTGTTGGGCCCGAGGCCTGAATTTGCAATTTATTAATCTAAAGGCTGTCACAGCCTTGAATTATTAAAAAAAAGTTACCTACTTAAGCCGAAAAATCAGAAAAAAAGTGCTCTACAACAAACATCGGTTTGACAAGTATTCGAAAATATTGTATTTTGAATGCGATGTTGTCGAAAAGCAGATTTCCAGAGAATATCTCGTAAGTTCGAAGCAATAATTTTTAATTCGACGTTTTTTGCAGCAAAAATAATTTCTAATCCAAAAAGTGCCTAAAAGTGAATATGTGCATCAAGAAGAATTAAACAAAAACTGAAAATTAAAAAAAAAAGTATCCATTGAACTGAACAGAATTGATTACATTTAAAATAATGCAGGTAAACTAAAAAAATTGGAAAGAGATAATAAAAGAATTCTGAATGAATTAGTAATAATTCAAGCTGAATGAAAAACAAATGAATTCAATTAATTGCAAAACATATTTGAAAATCTCTTCAAATCTGTGAAAACCTACAAAATTCCTCACTTATTGTGAATGAACTCTAAAATTTTATAATATTTTCTTGAATCCTGGAAGTTTTATTAAAATACCTTGAGAGCTTTTAAAATCCATTGAAATCATTTAAATCTTCAGAAATCTCATGAAATTCATTTAAATATTTAAAAAATATATTGAAACCTTGCAAATCCTATGAAATAGTTTCATATATTCCGAAGTTCTACAAAATTCTTTTAAACTCCAGAAAAAATGGTTTATTTCTCTTAAAGATATTCAAAGCCTTTAAAATTCCTGCAAAAATTAATAATACATATATTGAATGTGCATTAAAATCATTAAAACCACTTTAAGATATTTTAAATCCTTTGAAATCTTTCAAAATTTCTTGACCCTTTTTAAAGTTCTTGAAAATTCCTTGCAATTACAAACAAAAAAATCCTAAATTTTTTTAATCCTTTCAAATGATTGAAATCTATTAAAAAAATTTCTTGGAATCTTTTGAAATATTCTAAATGATGTCAATAAAATTCTGAATGCGACTGTTTCAGTGAGAAATATATATTATTAGGGTTTCCGGAAACCTTTATTTTCAAAATTCCCTGGCCATTAATATTCAAAGACCAAAATTCTGACCTTGCAACTTTATTTACATATAGAATCTTTTATAATAGGATTAGAGAAATTTGAATTTATAAATTTTCAATTTCTAGGCTGTCACAGCCTAATTTGCTTGAAAAAATTGAAAGAGTGACATATTTAAACAAAAGCGATTAATTCCCAACCCAAAAAGTGACTAACAGTGACTAATGGTGATCAATAATGTAACTAATGTCCTTTTGAATGTAATAGAATTTTGAACAACTCGATGAAATTTATAAAAACTCCAGGTAAATTTTAAAGAATTCAGGATAATTTCATAAGACTTCAAAACAATTCAACATGAATTCAGAAAGATTGAAAATATCCCCAAATCTTCCTTGATTTCAGTTAAATTGGAGTGAATTTAGTGAGATTTAAGAGAAATAAAAAATATGAAAAAATGCATTGAATTCAGTAGGTTTAAAATGAGTTTAGAAAAATTCTAGGAAATTTAAAAGAATTTGAGGAAGTTCCGACTTACAGATGAATCAAACAAAAACTAAAAAAAAAAAAATAAAAAAAATACATTGACTTCAGTAGAAAATTAATGAATTTTAAAGAGTTCACGTGAATTAAAAAAAAAATAAAAAAAATTCTGCAGAATTCAAAAGAATTTATAAGATTTCAAGGTGAATTCGAACTGAAATCTCGTGCAATTCTATTAAATCTGACGATACTTCTCAAAATCCTTGACATTTGTTCAAAAACCTAGAAAGCTTTTAAAATCCTTCAAAAACAGAAATCCTCGGAAATTTTATAAAATCCCTTGGAATCTTTTAAAATATTATAAAATAATAAATTAATAGACAAATTTTTATAATAATTCAAAATTTTAATTAAGAATTACTTTTTAATCTTTTAAAATTCCCTAAAATATTTCAAATTCTTTGGAAGCTCTTGAAATCACTTGAAACTTTGCAAAGTTCTTGAAAATCCCTTGAAATTTTTTAAAATACCCTTAGATATTTCAAATCCTTTAAAATCTTTTGAAATCCCTTGTAATTTATCGAAGCTCTTAGAAATTCCTTTGGCTTTTAAAAATACATTAAATCTTTCAAATTCTTTGAATGAATTGAAAATCCCTTTGAATCTTTTAGAATATCATACAATTATAAATTAATAGAAAAATTGTCATATTAATTCAAAATTTTAATTATAAATTACTTTTCAATCTTTTAAAATTCCCTAAAGTCTTTTAAGACATTCTAATATCTTTAAAATTCTTTGAAATGTTTGATAATACCTTGAAATATTTTTGAAATCATACAAAATCCATGAATTCTTATAAATAAATTCTTAGAAATCTATTGAAATATTATAATATACCTTGAAATTACATGAAATCTGCTGATATAACCTGAAATCCTGGAAAATTTATCAAAATACCTTGTGAGCTTTCAAAATCCCTTAAAATCATTGAAATCCTCGGAAATCTTACAAAATCACTTGGGATTTTTCGAGATATCATAATAGGCCCTACTAAATCGTTCCATATGTTCCGAAATTCCAGGAAACTTTTTAATACCCTATGCAAATTTGTCAAATACCTTAAAATCAGTCAAATCTTTAGAAATTCCTAGAAATTTTTCTAATCTTCTTAAAGTGCCCTTTTAAAAAGTCCTAAAATATTAAGAATCGTTTTTTAAAATTTTAAATCGAAGTGAAATCTACTTTCTTACGAATAATTTTATGCAAAAAGATCATGAAATACATTCAAAAATCAAAATTGGGTATCCAATCTACCTTCTTTTCGCCTCATCAGAGACAAATAAATAACGAAAGAAAAAAGAGAAAGAATTGAGTCACATCAAATTACTGAAATCTTTTAAGAATACCCAAAGGTATTGCAACAACCTTAAAATCTTTTGGAATGCCTTAAAAATTTTTAATCTCTTGAAAGTGCTTCGGAGTCTTCTGAAGTACCCTGAAATATTTGTAATACCTTAAACCTGGCATAGGTCCTAAAAAATCGATCTATATTTTCGAAATTTTAGCAAAATCTTTGATACAATAGCCCATGAAAATTTTTTCAAATCTCTTGAAAATGCTTTAGAATCTTTTTAAATACTTTAAAATATTCCAAATCCTCTGCAACCAATTAAATATTCATCAAAATATTTTGAAACACTCTTAAAGATTTGAAATAATTAAAAATCTTTTAAAATCAATTGAAACATTTTAAAGCTCTTAAAAATGCCTTAGAATCCCTTAAAGTACCATAACATAATTCAAATCCTATGAGTGACATTAAATTACTGAAATCAATTTAAAAATTCTTAGGATCTTTCAAAATACCCTAAGATATTTGAAATCCTTCAAAATATTTTGGAATTCCTTGAATTTTTGTAAGCTCTTCAAAATCCCTTGCAATTTTTAAAAACACCCTAAAATATTTCCAATCCTTCGAAATTCTTTCCAATTATTGAAAAACAATCCTTCGATTCTCTAAAAATCACTTGAAACTTTCTTAAGCTTTCGAAAATGTCTTGGCATCTTTAAAAATACTCTAGAAGTTCTCAAATCAATTGAATTACTGAAGTCATTTGAACTCCTTGAAATCTTTTAGAATAATCTAAACATTTTCAAATCCTTGAAATTTTTTTTTTAATACCTTGAAACTTGAAGTTTTTTTAAATGCCTTGAAATATTTTAAAATACTCTAAAATATTGTAAATCATCTGAAATCAATTGAAAATTCCTTGGATTTTTGAAATTTTGTTAATCTCTTTAAAATCAAATGAAAATTTAAAAAACAGCCTAAAATATTTCAAGTCCTTCGAAATTCCTTCAAATTACTCAAATAAAAAAATTCATTGCAGTGATTAGAAATTCCCAAAAATATTTCAAGACCTTTTAAAAATTTAAAAATCACTTAAAACATATCAAAGCTTTCGAAAATGCCTTGGAATCTTTTAAATTACTCTAGAATATTTCAAATCCTTTGAGATCAATTAAATTACTGAAACAAAATGAAAAATCCTTGGAATCTTGAAGAATTCCTTCAAATTATTGAAATACATACAAAATTCCTTGAAATCCTTCAAAATTCCCTCAAATATTTTAAGCCCTTTAAAATCTTTTAAAATTCCTGGAAATCATTGACATCTCTTTAAACTGCCTTGGATTCTTTTAAAATACACTACAATATATCCAATCTTTTAAAATTTCTTCAAATTATTGAAATAAAAAAAATTCCTTGGAATCTTCTGAAATTCTCTGAAATATTTTCCTAAAATATATATTCAGTTGAAACCTCTTAAAATCACTTGATATTTTTTAAATCCTCTGAAATACAATTAAATTACTGAAATCAATCGCAAATTCCTTATAATCTGTAAAAATACCCTAAAACATTTTAAATCCTTCAAAATCTTTTGAAATTATTTAAATCTCTTGAAAATGCCTTAGATTCTCCCAAAATTCCCTATAATATTTCCAACCATTTTAAATTTCTTCAAATTATTGAAATAATTACAAAATTCCTTCGAATCTTTGAACATTCCGTAAAATCTTTCAAGTTCTTTGAAATCTTTAAAATCACTGGAAACTTTTTGAAGCTTTCGAAAATGACTCAGAATGTTTTTAAATCATCTGATATCAGTTGAATTACTGAAACCAACTGAAAATTCCTTAGAATCTTTTAAAATACTGTAAAAGTTTTCAAACCCTTAAAATTTTTTTAAATATCTTAAAATGTTGCAAAGCTTTCGAAAATGCCGTGAAATTTTTTTTAATACTCTAAAATATTTCTCATTTTCTGAAATCAATTAAACTACTGAAATAAATTGAAAATTTTGAACTTCTTTAAATTATGTAAATCTTTTGAAAATGCCTGGCATTCTTTTGAAATTATCTAAAACTCTCCTAATTCGTTAAAATCCTTCGAAATTATTCAAACAAATACCAAAAAAATTCCCTAAAATATTTCAAGTTCTTTTAAATCACTTGAAACTTTTAGGAACTCTTGACAATTCCTTGCAATCTTTTAAAATTTCCTAAAGCGTTATTTTAAATATTTTAAAATTACTCGAAACTTTTTAAAGCTTCCGAAAATACCTTTTAATTATTTAAAAAATAATTTAATGCCTTAAGATATGCCGAGTCCTTTAAAATTCCTACAACTTATTAAAATAAATAGCAAATTCATTGGAATCTTCTGAAATTCTTTCAAATATTTTCGTACAATATATATCAATTTGAAATCTTTTGAAATCACACGGAAAAAATTAGTTGTTGAAATTTTGAATGACTGAGTCAACCACTCTAGAATAGGGCTAAATGTATGTCATAAATTGGAAGTATCGTCGTTAGAAACTTTGATTTATACATATTTAAAAAGTAGCAAGAATTGTAGAAAGTACAAAATAATTTCAATGAAAATGTGAAGACCAGAGGAATAGAGTTCTTGAAACACTCATGCACTAATGCTTCGCAGCCAGTCAATGAAACTTTCGATGAATCCTAACGAGTTTTTAGAAACCAGTGTTGCCAAATTTAAAAAAATTATTTCGTGGTTATATTTATTATATTGTTATTCAATATTTGCAGCGGGATTCGAACTACCTAACACCTATGTCTATGACGTATCGACCGCAAGTTATCCCTAACAACTAGACCCCACAGCTAACCTAACACATTTAATATTTTGCACAAATCCCAGTAAAGAGCCAAATTTAAATCCGCGCTCATTTGTTCATTGCCGGTTACCGCGACTCCATTCAGACTGATACATACACCACTTCACCTGAGCGTCACTACGTGTTAACACAAGCGTCCAATGTCACTGTAGATTGTGCATATATAGATATGTAGAAGACAGTCAACGAATTCTTCGACAACTTATAAATCAGTTATTCGTTTCTGTGCTAGAGTGATTGTATTTCAAATCTTTTGGAATCCGGCGGACTTTTTATAAAAACTTGAATGCTTGTCTAAAGCTTTGTCAAAATCTGCGCAGTAAAAATGCTAAAACTGATGTTCTTAGATTGTGTTCCAATAATTCTTGGACTTTTTCACTTTTTCGATAAAGTCGGCGGTTCATTAATAAAAATTAGATGAGATCATAAAAAATCGTGGCCTATCCTAAAATGGGTGACTCGTCAAGTAAAGTTTCGACAACTAATTTTTTCCGTGCAATTGAAAACTCCTTAAAATCTTTCATAATGTCTCAAAATATTTCAAATTCTTCGAAATCTTTTGAAATTTCTTGCAATTGTTTAGAGTTCTTGAAAATTCCTTGGATTTAAAAAAATACCCTATAGGCTTTAAACTTCTTTGAAATCCCTTCAAATTATCAAAATCAATCCCTTAAAGTATCGGTGATTTTATTTAAACAGGAGCGTCCCTTAAGAGCGTAAAAAAGCTTAATTTGAACATCTTCTTAAATTATAAAATGTTTGATATGTAGACATACACAGATCTCTGATATACTTCTATTCAAAGCGAAAAAAATAATGATTGGAAGATGTCACTCACAAGTTTCACAAATGATATTTAATATTATGACTATAATTATATTGTAATAGAAATCACAGTTATAGAGCGTAAAAATGATTAATTTGACAACTTCCTGTTTGTGTAAAAAGTTTGAAAACATACTACCATAAAAATTGAGGTTATGGTTCATTACTCACCTTATAATATATTTAATGTATTTCACCTTTTACAGACTTTACAGTGCAAGGGTTGGCAACACTGATCCAACCTCTATCTATCTCTGTCTCCATTTAACACAGTAACAGTAACAGGCCATGACGCTATACTCTTCTCCTTACTCGCGATCTTTATTTCTTTCATCATTCATTCATATTGTCTACAAACACGCGGATCGCATTACTAAGCACGAAGAAACACGTTGTCTTATTATCGAACTCGAATTACAATTCGATTTGATTACTATTTCCAACAGTGATCCCGAAAAGGCCACCTTGACATGCGCATGCTTCGATTGAATGGCGCTCATTGGCTTTCGTTCGCGTACGTATTTAAAATTCAAATGCAGACGCGCACTGCAGCCAGTGAACGTACAATCCAAGCAAGCGCAGATCAAGACGGCTCCGTTGGGATCAGGGACTTCAACTGAAGAACGCAAAATCGTGACACGTTCCATTACTGTCTAACGCACTGATGCCTCGTGTCACACGCATATAGCAGGCGAAAACGACTAATCGTGACAATCGTGACATGTTCCATTTCTGTCTAACCCACTAATGCCTCGTTTCACACGCATATAGCACGCAAAAACGATAATCGTGACAATCGAAATCGACAATATCGTTTAGAGATTTTATATTAAGGATATGTGGGTGAGGGGACAGGGAATAAAGATAGATAGGGAAGTAAAGAAGATGGATCACGATACCTGAGGGAAGAAGGTTGAAGAGGATAAGTTCTTCAATAGGGTGACGGAGTTTAGGGTAATGGACAAGACGATTATATATGAGAGGAAGTAATTAGTAGTGAAGCAGAGAGTAATAGGGCGGATGAATGAGAGAGGATGGTAAGAAGGTTATACGGATTTTAAAAGAGACAGACAAAGATGAAGACCTGGAAGAAGGTAATAAGGTATCAAAACCTATGAAATTCTTTCTTATTTTTCATTGATAGTTTTTATATCCTTTTATGTTCTACATCTTTTGTTAAAAATGTTTAATAAATGCCTTTTTCCTCGTTTTCAGTTTCCTTCATACTAATACCGTTTGGTTGAGGATAGAGGAGTACTTTTGATGAATTGCTACCAAACTACGACCGGAATATCGTACAAGCCACGCGAATCTTGGATGAAGGATGCACGTGAAAAGTGAGAAGAATATAAGAGGAATCCACACCAGCTCACTCGCGAATATCCGTCGTTCCTGGAAAGGAATTCTTGATGGGTTTATATTTTTCGTGACTCTTCATCCCGTCAACGTGCGACGTGATTCGGAAATGCCAAACCCCTTCGCTTTTATTAAAAGACGGATATTCCAGAAGGAGGTAAAAATAGAATATATTTTTTATAATTCTCTTTTTATGGGTTCTTCTAACGTCCTTATTTTTATTTTAATCTCTTTCGAATTGTTATTCTCCCATGTCTCCCTTTCATTACAATTTTTCATTATTTCTCCCGTATATCTTTTTTTGCTTCCCTTCCTCGTACTTTATTCTTCATTTATGTCTCTTTATCTCTTAAATTCATTTTATTTTCCTTTTTTTTTTATTTCCGCTCGAATTAATTTATCACCAATTTGAAATAATTACCTTATTATCAAAAATTGTTCTTAGAACCCCAGAAGCTAATTTTGCAAGCGAATATGTGAGGGGTCTTTAATAAGAATATTGATCGAGAAACTATTAACATGACCGAAACACTTGGGGTGGTTGTCTCCATTATTCGCCCTTTGCATGCTTAACGCCCTTAAAGACACTCGCGAAGCACCTTGAGGAAGAAATTCGCGTGTCTGGTGATCCTTATACCCTTTCCTCCCCTTCAGCCACTCTTTTCCTACTTTCACCTAAGCAAGTCTTCTTCTACTCAAGGCTCTGCACACGCGATCACTTAACGAAACTGTAGACAATGGAGTGCAAAACGGCGAACTAGTCACTGTAACTTTGGAAAAAGATCCGCAAAAACCGCATCGGGACTGATTATATAAAGAATTTTTATCAAAAGACACGTAAAAACGAAGAAATATGGAGACTTATACCCTGATTTATGACAATTTAGCTAGTTTCAAGATTTTGTTGAATAAGATGAAATAAGATGGAATAGGATAGAATAGAAAAGAATATGAGAGACGATCAAATATAATTATATAGAGTGTAAATTCAAAAACAACCTAAATAAAGAAAGAGGATAGAAAATGAAGGCAGCCCACTATTATTCCCTGGGACTGAAAAGGAGAAATCGCATTTTTATTTATTTTTTTTTGGTTGACCAATAATCTAACTTTTAAGAACGGCAAGAGAGCCGAACGCTAAAGAACGACACAAGGTCTATGGCCTAATGACTCTGTTTAATATTTGGAAGTACATTTCTATAAACCAACATAAACTTTAAAAAACCAGATTGTGCAACAAAATTGCACAAGAAGGCTTAAAAAGAATTATGTTCCTCAAAAAACTGTTTTTAAAGAACAAATATCAAGGAAATCAATTTATGCAAAATAATTGCACAAAAAGTTAAAATAAGAGAAATATGTTTTCAAATAGCATTGTAAAACGGCTCATTAGAGAGAGACATATGACAATTGAAAAGAGAGGGAGAAAAAAGAAACAAACATACAAACCACCTCTCTCTCATTTCTTTATTTCCTCTTTATTCATTTCGGTCTTCATGTTCTTCTTTGATGAGAAGTATTTTCATGTCTGCTTGTTCAAATTTGATCGGTTTCAATTCTTAGAGTTTAAATTTGTTAAATTTCTCAGAAATTTGTTATTACCTAAAATTGAATAAGACCGTATGAGATGTGATATAATAGGATTAAGTTGAATTGAATAAAATATTATAGGATAAAATTAGATATAATGAAGTAAGGTATGACCAAGTATGAAAAAAGAGGATAACACAGGATAGATTAGGATAGATTAGCATATGATTCAATAGGCTATAGTACGATAGAATTATGTGAAATAGGAAATAATAAAAAGTGGTTGTAGAACAAGTATGGTGCAAGAATCCATAAATTTTCTAATGTTTGCCCTAATTAAAAAATTATGAAGTTAAAAAATGAGATCATGTAATTCACATTTTTTCAAACTTTGGTTGTATATCGAAGGAGGTAAAATTAATGTAATATTCATAACTGAATCGTGAGAAAAAATGATATATGTACAGAAATGTATGGTTCATTTGTCAAAGAGCATGATGATTTGTCAAATTGTGCAATACTTGCATTCCATAGTTAACCCGTTGTGGTCACACCTCTAAATAATAACATTTTGGTCACATGGGGTCCAATGACTGATATTTCGCCGTAAAATTTTTTCTGGGCATATCTCAAGCTCTCTTCTTTATGATACACTAATTTTCTTTTGTTAAATTAGAATTTAGCGTTAGGAAAAGATTTTAATAAAAAGATACGTATCCGTAAAGATACGTAGTCCTAAAAACGGTCTGGGGTCCTTTGGACCCCCGATGACCACAACGGGTTAAGCTATTTATGGAAAAAATAATAAAATGATAAACAATTTTTTATCGAAAGACTTCACATATTATAGCGTATATGTAAAAAATAAAGAAGTAGATCAAACTGATAAGGATGTTTAATGAAATTTTCTAGTTGAATATTTGAATGTCCTTAAATTTCCTGGATTACGCGTTCACAAATTAACTTTGAAAATTGGAGAAAATTTAATGATCATTAAAAATTCAAGTATTTACGATCAAATTTTTGAGAGAACGCGATTGAAAATTCTAAAACTACAAAAATTCAATAATATAAAATTAATGATGAATACTGGAACTAAAACAAGAACTACTTCTTTTATTCATAGAATAACAATAACCTACTGGATGATTTTCTTATTGACCATTTATTTTATATTGAAAAAATATCCTATATTTTCCGCTCTTGCAAAGACATTCACTAAATCACAAGATCAAAGTTTAAAAAAATTAACTATATATTTTAACAGATATATGTTTTCTCATAAAAAGTTATACATAGCTTTATCTAGATCTAAAAATCCTGATAAATTATGTATTGAAAATAATTTACACGATACTGAAATTATCACAAACATTGTATGGAAAGAAATTTTTGAGTGAATACAATACAATAGGTTATGATCGAACATAGTAGGATGAAGCGTAATAGACTGGAATATAATAGGATGAGATAGTTTAGGGTACGATAAAATGAAATATAGTAGGTTAGTATAAAATAGGATAGCTATCATAGAATGACAAAGAAAGGAGGGAGTATTATAGAATAGAATAAGATAAAGGAGAATGTGACAGTGTAGGATAGAATAGAAAAGGATAAAAAAGGTTGGATAAATCAGTTTAAAATAGGATATGATATAATAGGACAGCATAGTCTAGGATATTATTATAGGATTAAATAGAATATGATGGGATAGCATAGGATATGACAGGGTGGCATATATGTTGATAGGAGCAAATAATATACAAAACTTGGCATTCTAGGAAATTGTAGTAAAGTTTGCAGGATTTATTCCCTCTAAAGTCGAGGCCTTCGTCAAAATTTTTCATGCTTCTCTGAAGAAATAATGACTCTTGACATTAAATGCTAATGGTACAGTCTTTTTACTCGTAATGCTGGGCTACTACATACCAAGAATACTTTCTGAAATTACGGTTTTTTATTTAGAAATTGTTTTGAATTATTTTTTTTCTTTCTACCAGTGCAGATCTTATAATATCAGACTTTTTGATAAATTTTCCTTCATAATAATGGTTTGATTAAAAGAAAATATTAATTTAATCTCATATAATATAGGTTCATCAGTTTTTTATTACACCTAATAGTTTGACATAGTTGCTTAAATCTATAAAATTAAAATACATGTTGTTTTAACTTATTCGGGACAAAATGTTTGCATTTATGCAAGAAATATTCTCCACTGTAAGTTGGAAGCTCAAATCCTTCAACTATTTTGATTAGTTTGCAATCAGTAAAAGGAGCCTAGAGCCTCGTTTGGCCGTGACGTAAATCGGCGAATATCAGGAAAATTCTACAAGGATGTATTCTCAGCTTGAACTTTAATTCAAAAACTTTTAAGATGGATATTTTCTTCTCCGAAGCTTCTTGTTCTCGTCGACCTCCTTTTAGGATGCATCCGTGGACTAAGTGCTCAGCTTCACACGGAAGTATCCTTCACACATACAGCACCTTCTGCGGTACACAGACGTACCCGATATTAATAAGGGTAAGTGTGTCCCGGTACCTGTAGATCGATGGAACTTTACGACGTTCTTAGCGTCTCCACGGAGAAAAATAAGCCAAGACATAAACATATCACGAGAAAATGTATAGTGTAAACGAATACCGCTCGTTCATTTCATATGCATATGCAGTTTATGAGTTTAAGAGCAAGTCGCTGATTGTGAAGATAGACCTGAATGCTCTCGGTTTTCTTTCCTAGTTTATCGCCTGTTTCATATGCGGTATTCATACAATTCAGAGATATAAAAAAAACTTTTGAGAATTATAAGTTGTGAAAGAAAAATAGTTGCATAATCGGAAAACATTTAAAACTCTTTTGTGGATGAGGCTTTTAGGTCATTTTATTTTCTAGAGTAACTACGTGCAATTTGTCATTTAAATTTCACTACATATTATTTGACATGTAAAAAACTGGAGTTACATCAATATTTGCAAAGTTCTACTTTCCAGAATATGTATTTTGCTGAAATTCGTTTGATCAAATAACAATTTCCCCTAATTCCGATCATTTCGAATTAGCCATTCGATTAAATTTTTTATTATCCGTATTACCGTTCACTCTAATTTTCATTATTCCAAAATACTAATTTGAATATTTCTGATTTTCTATTTGGCATAATTTTTAAATTTTCCGAATTACAATTCGCGATAATTTAAATTTTTTCGAATTACGCTTTGCAATTTTAATTTTTCTGAAATACTATTTTGGTACTTTTATGCTATACTCTCTAACCTGAGGTTAGCAGTCTGAACTCTCCAATCTCGTTTTGTGCAGGCCAGTATAGTCCAGTCATCTGGTACTTTTATCCTGTAATTTTTGGAGGAGTCATTTTTTTTCTCTTAAATGCTTTATTTGGGGGTACATAATAAGGGTTAGGTTCTGTGAACAGAATTTTGTCCCGGAACACGGAAATTTTTTTGGTAAAAGGTGCAAAATATCACACGGCAGTGGATTGGTGCTTTCCTGTAGCGGTGTGAACTTGGCCCCCCCAAATAAAGAATTTGAAAATGTTATGTCGTCAAACGTTTGGTGTTCGTTAGAGAGGGTTTGGTAGTCATATCTTATCGTTTGGTTGTTGTTCCTTCCCCATTTTTTCAACAAAACAAAATTCGGGGGGCTAACTTCACACTGCCCCAAAAGATCAAAATTTCTAAATTTTTCTTTGTGGGTCTGTTTGGTATTCGCTTGGTAGCGTTTGGTAGTCAACTCTCAACGTTAGAGAGTTGATAGTTTTTTAAATAAACGAAAATTAAATCCTCAAGGTCAAACTCAAAATAATAACAATATCCAAAAAATGAAAATGCAGTCTGAAGCAGAATCGTTTGTTAGGCCCATTTCTACGTTTGGTAGTTCAATGGCCCATAAACTTTTCGATGTACAGATGTTTTTTGAATAGGGGTGGGGGAAAACATAAAAAATTGAATTATCATCAATTTCCTTTTTTAAATCGTTTGTTGGTTGCACTTAGAAGGAGAATCATTTGGTAGTCCCATTTTTAAGTTTGGTAGTTTAGTGGCCAAAAAGCTTTTCGATTTACAGCAGTTTTTCTAAACGTCGTGGGGGCAGACTCAAAAATGAAAAATGGTCCAATTTTCTTTTACACATCGTTCAGACATTGCATTGTGAGGTTTGGTAGTCATCTGTCAACGTTAGAGAGTATATAATTGTTTAAATAATTAAAAAATAAAGTTTTACGTATTGATCGAAAAATTTTGAAATTTCAAAAAATTGAGTTATTTTCAGAAGCAGAATGGTTTGGTAGTTCCATTTCTACGTTTGGTAGTTCGGTGGTCCAAAAACTTTTCGATCTAAAGCAGTTTTTCTAAAAGTGGTGGGGGCAGGCTCAAAAATGAAAAAACCTCAAATTTTCTTTTTCACATCGTTCAGTCGTTGCATTGTAAGGTTTGGTAGTCATGTGTCAACGTTAGAGAGTATATAATTGTTTAAATAATTAAAAAATAAAGTTTTACGTATTGATCAAAAAATTTTGAAATTTCAAAAAATTGAGTTATTTTCAGAAGCAGAATGGTTTGGTAGTCCCATTT